>JAPYZO010013378.1:0-16798 GCA_030522905.1 Torymus flavipes
AAACCCATTCTCTAACTTAGAGAAAGTACATAATGTAATTTATGAGAGCCCGAGTGAAATGAAAAAAACCGTTCGGTTGAACAAATACTGAAGGGTTTCTGCTATATTAATTTGTATCACAGGGTTATCATAGGGAATTTGTACCATAGTATAGTTATCTGAGTATCATTTATATCCCCTCAATAGATGGCACCATGGAGTATTTATTGATCGCATAAAATTGGGACTTACCCCAGGCCCCCCTCAATATTCACCGCCAGATGGATACCTCCTAAACACCCCTCGCAAGTGCCGAAAAGGGATGTGATTCCTATATAAGGGTTGAAACATTACGGGTTACACGTGGTCCGATGGCGCTCGGGAAAACTTTGCAAAAAGACTTTCACTGATGTCAAATCCAAAATGCGACGTTCGGATGCTTTGACCGTACCAGGTGTCCACGTCCACTTTTCCCCGCTCCTCCCAGCGGGTCTTACTATAGTGCTGACTTTGACCACATTTTTTGCCACTGAAAATACTGTTGACAAAACTATTTTCAATAATTATTTTTACACTTAGATACATCTCCACAAATTCATATCTTTTATTTTTGTCAAAATGTATATGACAAATTTTGATGAGTCGCAAGTTGTCACATAGTCCCCGATTTACTATACATTTCCATACGTTTATGTTGTACCATACAGTTTCATATGAATCAGGAAACTCGTTTTAGTATTATTTTCTTCTCTTCAGCACAATGTGATTTATTTATAAACCTATATAAACCTTTTTACGCGGTGCTTCACATGCAACATTTAAATTTAAAAACATCGTTTCAACCATTACATCATTTTTCAAATTTACCCCGACGCGATACAACAATAGCAGCACTGTCAATAAACGTAATCAATATCACTGTTGAACATAGCAATTTATCGTGCCGTAAATATCAACAGAACTTCCCCAGGGTAGCCATGAAACCTACACACACACACTGTAGTTACACGCGCTATTTACGTTATCGTTTATTAAAAGTGGAATACAATCGAATCCTATACCTGGTAATCGCGAGCTGCGAGAGTGAAAACTATCAAAAACCTCGCTCCTCCACTCTCGAGCAATATAATTTACGACCTGTACGCGCGCCGCACATCGCCACGTAACATCAGCGTATCAAACGCTTCGCATTCCCGCGACTAACCGCACCATGAAATTCTCGCGATCTCGTCGTTAAAACACAACTAATACAAAACGCAACTCGCGCTCGATTCGCATACCAAATGCTCTGTGGCATGCGAATGAAATTTAACGAGCCGCGATTATTCCCGCCACCCGAGCATATATACCTATATACAATCACCCTGCATATATATATATACAGACGCGCCTATATATAGGCGTGTGTATAAACGGGTCAGAGCTTTTCTAATTTCAACGCATTAATTACATGTAAATGTAGCCCCGGCTGCATTGTTGCGCGCGCTCGCGCTTTGAAAATGAATTCGCGCGCCGCCTGCTGCCGCCTCAGTGCTATTAAATTATCGTTATCGGGTGTAGGGAAAGCGGGATAGGTATATAGCGTCGGCTCGTTAGTTAAAACATACCATCGACGTAAGCTGATCCGCATTGCAGTGCCACTACTCATTCCGTGCAAACGCGACCGCGTATATGTATATATATATATAGAATGTCTCGCAGTGTAGTTCGAGGGATTTTGTAGGTTTTCGGTGCGACACGAGAAGTGTTAATTGCGTTCGATTTCTCAGAGGTGTCAAGCGACGCACGCTTCCGCACTTCGCAAGTATATATGGATACTTTGAAAACTTATTTCGTCGTTTTGATGCGGAATATCTGTATTTTTTTAATGAACTTTAGAAGCCATTATAGCAATGATAGGGTGATATTGAGATGAAAATTAAGAATCATATATAGATGTGCAAGCTGTATTAAAATGTTATTTCGTAATGTAATTAAAATCTATTTACCCGAGAATACGGTGTGTAAAATACTGATAATTTTTTATTTTTATGTTCTAGGTGAGTTGTGTTTGATGGCCCTTATCATATACGAAAGCATTAAAACTGGATGGTAAGTCTAATTAACAAGTAATTTATGGGTTATAAAAACGTCCTATAAAAAAGTTAAAAATTAAATTAGTTTGGAACGACGCGGGCAGACTCCATCGCAGCATATAACTCGTCATTGGAAGAAATATACATACGCGCACATGTGACGCTGTTTTATTAGTTTAAAAAGTTATTTATACCTCCGAAAATATAGTTCAGTTGAAGTTAAAATATTTCTTTCCAATATATCCAATATATCAAAGTTTACGTATTCTATCTTTCTATTTAAATTCATACTCTACTATTTCAGATTTCTTTTTCATTTTTATATAATATGAATATCATCGTTATCACAAAAGATTATAATAAAATTCAGCAGATTTTCATCAATAAAGTTGATTACCTTTGGAATTAATACAGCACAGCAGCTGCAATATTTACAAATATCAAACGTATTCATAAATATTGGCGTTGCAGCTCATCACGAAATTAATTTTGGAGATTCGAGGATTAGCGTTAACCGAGTCATTGCAAATGTAATTATCGGAACAGCATTTTAGCAAATGATCCGCTCAAATTCCACTTTCAAAGTTTTATGATTTCATTAGTTACCCTCAAGTCAGACTATAATTAGTCGTCATTTTCATCAATAAATATATCCAAATAAGTATTTCAATCTCTCTCGACTTAATATTATTATTCAAATAAAAACGTATAAAAAAAATATTTTAACACAAACTAAAAGAAGTATAACATCTAAAACGGATAAAAAAGGTTTCACTTCCGTCGTACCATTATCCGGTTTTCTGAGAATCATTTACTATAGCGCCTCAATAGATGGCGTCATCTTTGCCAGGGTCGTTTTATTGACCTCATAAAATTGGGACTTATCCGCGGGGCTGATCCAGATTCTCCCGCCGCCAGATGGATACCCCATAAACACTTCTCGCAAGTGCCAAGACAGGTTATGGTTCCTATATAAGGGTTGAAACGTTACGAGTAACATGTGGTCCGATGGTGTTCGGGAAAAATTAGCAAAAAAACTTCCACTGATCACAAACCCAAAATGCGACGTCCGGATGCTTTGCCCGTACCAGGTGTCCACGTCAATTTTCTCCCGCTCTCCAGCGGGATCTTACTATAGCACCGACTTCGACCACATTTTTGCTATGTTCTATAATTATTTTTATACCCAAATGTAAACTTGCTTATCTATATTTTTCGTTTTTACTTTAATCGGATATAAGAATTTTTTAGCTGGGCGGTTCCATAAATTCTGGTCAGACTCAAAAAGAGCGGACTCTTCAGTACCACTTACCCGTCGCAACTCCACCCCTCTTTCCCCTTTAAAAAAAAAGTGAAAAGTCAATCCCGCCCTCGATCCCCAATAAACCTGCCCCCCACATCCTTCCAGCTCTCCACGCGAGCGCATAAAGCGACAACCCTAGCTACGTTCTATCCAGCCCTCCTCCTCTCATCTTAAAACGCCGAGATTTCGCATGAGCAGCGCGTACCCCGTGCCGATGAAGTGCGAGCTGCTCTCGTGCAGTAGCTCTCTCTGGGTGTATGTGCGGGCCGAGTCGATATTTCAACATCAACGTGCTATAGCTGTACGGTATGCGGCCCGCGCTATACTTCCACCTTTAATGGCACCAGCGCCGGTCTTCCCTTTATGGCCCATTAGCCTCGGCGGTGGTGGTGGTAGTGTGCGGTACTGCCCCGTTCTCTCGCTCGCTTGCTTTAGCTCTGATATCGACTCTCTCGACCAGCTCCGCGAGGACGTTCGGCTGATAGCGTGTACGGCGCGAGAGACTGGAGCTGTTATCTCGGGGGGATGGCTGCTGCGGTTTTAACTGCGTGGGATTTCTAATTGCCCAGCGGGCGCGGGAGCTGGAGAATGAGACGTGCGGTTTATTTTTGTGGGTAGGGAGGTAGCGGTTTTTTTAAGGATTTGGGGGGAGGTGTGGATGGAATTGTTTAGGGTGAAGTTGTTGTACGTTGATTGGGAGGAAATTTTAATATTGATGGTGTACCTAAATAGGTTTTGGAAATGAAGTAATGATTCTGATATGGATAGTTATAATTCAATGCAATTACGTAATTGGCATTAAAGAAATCTATATAAGTATAAAAATTCATAATGTTAGCTATATAGTTTGGCAAATTTATTAAATTAATTCATTGAGTAGTTGCAAGGTATTTATACCGGAAACTAATTCTAAAACAATATTAAATCTATTCCTTTTTTACATTAAAAAATAAACTTGTGAAAATTGAAGATTAACATTTAAATTAATTTATTGCTTTATATTAATGTTACGATTTTTCTTGATTTACAACTTTTATACGTATTACTCAGTCATTTCCTGAATAAATTCTAAAACTAATCGCCCTATGTTTCAACAATCCTTATACTAATTTAAGATTTCATTACACCGACTATTTACAATCAGAACCCAACGGAAAAACGCACTTCGTCGTAGCTCTCTCCGTCTTTCGTGCGATCGAATGGCCCGACAGTCGCACCCGGCGATATTGAAAACACCTCACCCTTCCCGCACTCGAAATAAATCCGCGTCTCCCTCATTCTCTCTCTCTCTCTCTCTCTCTCTCCCTTTCTCACTTCCCATCCGCACCTCCCTAACTAGACGTCCTTCACGCGAAAAAAAGAAAGAGGCATCTCGCGATCGAGACGGCGAAAAGAGCTTCCTCCCGACGAACGAAAAAAAGGAAGACAGCTCCAGACGTTGGCGGCGCATCAGGAGCGAGAGAAAAGGAAGCGCAATAACGGGCCGTTTGATCCGCTTGCGCGTACGATAGGAGAGAGAGGAAAGCCATTTTCCCTTTTTCCGGCACGCACTTCGTCTTGCTCGAATGAGCGGCAATCGCTCGAGCTACTCTCCCGCTTCATAGAGTGCAACATCGTGCGAGCGAGCGAGTGGCGCGTCTAATAGAAGGGCGAGATGGAGTGTATCGCGTGCGATGCGAGAGAAGCGCGAATGTCTGTTGTAAATTGAATGGGGGTGGCTGGTGCTGAAAATTTTATTTCTTTTTGAGAGTAAAATACTGTATGTGATTAGCTGGATGATGTCTGTTGTTTTGTTAAATACAGGACTTTAGATTTCCTAATAGAGCTAATTTGTAGCCATGTATAAGCTAAAATCTGACGATTGAAAAAAATATTCAGTTTATAGACAGAAATTAGCCAAGAATTGGATATAATTTTTTTTTTTTTTTTCAATTTCTGCCAGGGCTGTGGGGATGTTTTATGGTTAAGACGAAAACTGAATACTAAACAAAAGTAAATTTGCTCAGGAGTTTGAGATTTATATTCCGATTAATTAGTTACTTTATTGAAGTTAAATTAATATAGTAAATAAGGAAGTTCCGTCTTTGTAAATAAGCAAGAGAAAAAATTTAATTATACAAAAGTTTTCATAATGAGTATTTTATCTGACAATAAAGTGACCGCTATCGATTATTCTCAAGACGAAAGCTCAAAATTCAAATACCAATTTCAATGATATAAATACTTATAAGAAATAAATAACCGACTCTGATCCATGAAAATGTTTGCCAAATACCATTACCGGATTCCTGCAACGATAAAAATTTGAAAACTCCAGAATCTTTTCACTCCAGCGAACCGTTTCAATAACTCTCCAGGAACCCTCTTCAACCCGACCACCGCACCTCTCCATCTGTCACAAAGATCTCTCCTGCGACCGCATCTCGCTCTCGTCGCCCTTTCATCCATCACGAATTAAAAATTCCCTTTCCCCTTGCACACATCGCCGATACACGCACTTCGTCTTCGTCTCCATCTCTCTCCCGCTCTCTCTCTCTCTCTCTCTCTCTCTCTCTCTCTCTCGCAATCACTTTACTCCCTCCTTTCAGCAATCCCGTCAGCGGACACTGCACTTTCGCTCACCCTCTCGACGACGGCACGATGCCAGAGCAAGAGAGGAAATCTGCGTCTGGCGATATTTCGTCAAAAAAGAGACGAGGAATACTCAACGCCGCGGCGCGCCGCTCCCCTATATGAATTTCAAGGTGGGCGCGCGAGCGGGGCGAATGCCAATGACCCGGCCGCCGCGGGCGCAAATCGGTTATTGTTGTCGGGAAAGGAGAAGGAAGGGAATCACGTTTCCCGGGGTGATGCGACGGCGTTTTTACCCGGAGGTGTGGTACTGCTCCGCTCGTGTGTGTAAGTATAGAGCATGGCGGAGATCGGGAGTTACGACGAGGGGTGTGGTAAGTGCGCCTGGAAATTCGCCGGTTCGCGAGAGGATTTGTATCGTCGTTAGTGCTTCTTGTGCAGGAAAATGTACGCCAGTGTATTTTGGAAAGACGTTGAATGGAAAAAATTATTCGTGGAGTTTGTAATTTTGTATTCGTGATTTGTATCATTCCCCTGAAAAATAAAAAGATAAAAACAAGGTGAAAAATTTATTGATTTTGTTTTGTTTGAAAAAACGAAGGAGTTGCCTAAAATTGAATAATATTTTAAAACAGAAAAATTCAATTCTATTCAATAAAGGTAAAGAAGAAGATAAAATTTCATGCGAATATTTCCTGCATTAGATAAAGTTGAATTTAGAGGAAGAAAAAAAGTCTTACTCACTTTGTCGTACCGTAGGGTAGTTTTCTGTGAATCAGTTATTATACCCCCAATAGATGGCTCCATCTTCATCCAGGACATTTTATTGATCGCATAAAATTGGGACTTATCCGGCGACCATCCAGTACTCGCCGCCAGATGGATACCCCACAAACACCCCTCGCAAGTGCCGAGAAGGGATGTGATTCCTATATAAGGGTTGCCGCGGTACGGGTAATACGTGGTTCGATGGTGCTCAGGAAAACTTTGCAAAAAGACTTTCATTGATCACAAACTCAAAATGCGACGATCGGATGCTTTGACCGTACCAGGTGTCCACGTCCACTTTTTCTCGCTCTCCAGCGGGGCCTTACTGTAGTGCCGACTTTGACCACATTTTTTGCTATTGATTATAATTTTTAGTTAATTATTTTAAAAATTAACTTTTATACTTAAACTCTATATCCGTTAATCAATATGTTTAGCTTTAAATTTTAAATGAAAGGTATTTACAAATCCATGTATTCTAGTCTATGAGTTTCTTAACATTTATAATTATTGAAGTGGAAATCTCAAGTTTAAGAAACTCAAAATATTCGAGATATTTTCCGTTCCAATTCAATACCTGAATTTTTTATTATTATTTCTATAGCATATATTAAAAAATGGATAAATCAAAATCGTAAACTTAAATACTAATTTGCGTATTATTTAGCAAAATGGCTATTTATTTGATACAAATAATATTTTTTTAGAAATGTAACAGTTTGTCAATAATATTACTTCACACAATCCATATTATTATTAAAAACAAATTAATGAACAGTGAGACGCAACAGAGTTTGAAATATTAAAACATTAATGTACAACATTTCCGATTATTTATGTTTGATAAATTAACATCTCAAATTGATAAAAAATTTGTAATCCCATAATATATCGTAAAGTCGTTTTCTGTACTTCAATCATTTGTTGCCATCTAATAGATGGCGCTATCGATACAGAGAAGATTTTATTGATCTCATGAAATTGGGGAGAAGATTTTATTGATCTCATGAAATTGGGCCTTATCCAGGACTGTTTCGTCATTTGTCGCCAGATGGATGCCCTATAAAAATAGTCCACAAGTGGCGGGAACGGGTGCGATTCCTATATAAGGGCGGTGCAGATCTGTATAATACGTGGTCCGATGGTGCTCGGGAAAACAATGAATTTACTGAGCACTGATTGAATGGCGACGGAGGATGTCTTGTTCCTGTCAAGAATCCACGTCAACTTCCCGCTTTCCAGCGGAATCTTACCGTAGCAAAATGGCTAATCCATATTTTTAGTTTTCTATTTTAAATGTTTATGTCGTCACCAACTTAAATCTTAATCTGCTTTTGTCACTCACGATATCTAAATTCTATATCACTCTATAATCGAACTACACCACAAGCCTGTTTTGTCCTGTTTTCTCTAAATGAAACTTTTTTAGTCGTAAATTTGTTATACGATAATTTTTTTGGACTTCCAAATAACACTCAATATTATTTATTTTTTCGGGTATTTTAAATGCGAATTTGTGGATCCTTTTTCTCAGCTTTGAACGTTTTTATATGTTCGTGTATATAGTAAGTATTTGTAAAAAATACAAAAATAGTATAAATTTTTATAGATTTTTCATCTATTGGAAATACGAGAGAATCAAAATCAATAAATACTCGGTTTAACAATAGATTTAGAATAAATGCCCTACATTTCAAAAGCACATGATATACAACTTATAAGCGACGCAATGGAATGAAAATTTTTCAGTTCTACAAATTGTAAAATGTTCTGCAATACTAATTTCTACCATAGGATTACGATAAGGTAACCATATAAGGGTAATTTGTATCATATGGGCCATGGGGTAACAACAGAGTAGTTTTTTGAGAATCACTTACTTATACCCCCCAATAGATGGCACCATCTTTGCCAGGGACTTTTATTGATCTTGTAAAATTGGGACTCATCCACGACTCATATAACTTGCCACCAGATGGATACCCCACAAACACCCCTCGCAAGTGGCGGGAAGTGGTGTGATTCCTATATAAGGGTTGCCGCGGTACAGGTAATACGTGGTCCGATGGTGCTCAGGAAAACTTTGCAAAAAGACTTTCACTGATCATAAATCCAAAATGCGGCGTGCGGATGCTTTGCCCGAACCAGGTGTCCACGTCCACTTTTCTCGCTCTCCAGCGGGGCCTTACTGTAAGCCGACTTTGACCACATTTTTTGCTACTTCAAGTAATTATTTTTTATACATTTTCCAAGTGTATTTTAGATGCGCAGTGGTTATTTCTTTTTTTTTCAAACAAGTTATGGTTTACAACTCAATTTTTATTCTTTAAACATTTTTCTTCTGAACGATAAGCACAAATTACGGTATTCAATACGAGTAAAATAGTTAAATTAAACAGAAATTGTCAAACCATACAAAAAACGTTTCATAACGGGTTTTAAATATTAATGTAGGCAAATGTAAAAATAGTATCAATTTTAATATTTTTTTTGCGTCTCCTTATAATACGAGGTTATATAATAAATCAATGAAATTTCACATATTAATTTTTAATATCAATTTCGTAAATAGTTAATGTACGTATGAGACTAAAGGGGGAATGCAAATCGTAGATTTGAAGAATTCTAAAATATGCTATGTATATTTTGAACCTTTAATTTGTAACACAGGGTTACCATATGATTCTTTTCTGTATGTACAATAGAGTTCAGTCGTTTTTTAAAATTCATTTTTTATCCCGCCAATAGATGGCACCATCTTTGCCAGGGACGTTTTATTAACCTCATAAAATTGGGACTTATCCGCGGGGCTGTTCCAGATTCTCCCGCCGCCAGATGGATACCCCA
Organism: Torymus flavipes; assembly: GCA_030522905.1. Lineage (NCBI taxonomy): Eukaryota > Metazoa > Arthropoda > Insecta > Hymenoptera > Torymidae > Torymus > Torymus flavipes. Next base: position 9,544 of record JAPYZO010013378.1, read on the forward strand.
TAAACACTTCTCGCAAGTGCCAGGACAGGGTACGATTCCTATATAAGGGTTTCAACGGTACTGGCAACACGTGGTTCGATGGTGCTCGGGAAAAATTAGCAAAAAAACTTTCACTGATCACAAACTCAAAATGCGACGATCGGATGCTTTGCCCGTACCAGGTGTCCACGTCAATTTTCTCCCGCTCTCCAGCGGGATCTTACCATAGCATCGACTTCAACCACATTTTTGCTATTTTTGATAATTAATTGCATTTTAAAGATAGGCGCTCAAATCTATATTTTTATTTTTGCGAAAATTTATGAAAAATTGTCTGCATTTATTATGATGTAGTTATTCTTTTGCAGCACTTATTATTATCATATTATTTTCGTTTCATTTATAAAATTTCATTTCGTTTTCATTAGATTTTCGAGAAATGGCTGTAAGTTATATAATATAAACTAAAGTTTACTCGTAAATAGGAAAATCGCATGATTTAAAAAACAATTATTCATGAAAAAATAAACTTTTTAGATCATTCTAACGTAACCCGAGGTTAAACGAGTCTAGTCAGATATTTTAAAACTATGCCATTTCATTAAATGATTCTCATATGTAAGAGCTGCTCTCATTGCGCGATTTCGAAGACGTTCAGGAAGATCCAAATACCCCCAGCAATACATCTCCACCAAACAACCCAAAACTAAAACAAACCACCAATTCATCAGACTAAACTTTATTCTTTCTTTGTTTCCAAACAACAATCCAACCCCATCGATTCACTTACTCCAAGAACCCCCTTCCCTCGTCGTCTCGCACGGCTCGCCATTTATCCGTCGACGACCTCAAGTATACGGACAAACGCACACTTATACATACAACGCGTGTATGCGAGATTCAATTGTAGCAGCAGACTGGCGATGGTGGTGGCTGGCACACGGGTAAACAGGCCAAGTCGACGGCGGCTGGCTTCGTTATGCAAATGCCCGGGGAATAACAAGGCGGGCAAGGCGGGCAGGGCTCGCAGGGTACGCATGGCTGGCAAGGCCGCTTGCGATCCTGGATGCCGACGGTGCCGCCAGCGCCGCGTCTTCTGGATCTGATCAGCTTTATCAAGTCCGCGTAGGATGATCCTTTCTTTCGTTCTGAGAAGAGATGGAGAAAAGGGATGGGTTAGTAGTTGAGAGGTGGAGTGGTGTTGATTTAGGTAATTAGGGTAACCAAACGAGTTGATGGATCGGTGAGTATGATAGATAAACATTTTTCTAATTGATGATTCGGCTGGTCTTTATTATAACACAGACCACGTGAACAAATTTAATTTAATTAAGTAAATGTATAACATTTTTCGATATTTAATTATTATTAAATAATGATTTATCCATCTACCCTCGCATCCACCGGTTCACTTATCCAATATAATTCCTTTATAAATGGTTATTGTAATGAAGAAGTGAATTACATGAACGGAAATAAGTATTATTATTAGGTAAAATTAATTTCTTATTGAAGTTTTAGAATCTGTGGTACGTTTGAAATTATATGATTCATAATTTCCAATAAGGCCGGATCCATCCCTGAACACCCAAAGTACGTCTCTATGTCACTAATCATTTTTGTTTTGAAAAAGATTATTCTCGTCTCAAGAGTATTTGACGCATATTTTTTTATTTTTTTATTGCACTAAAACTGCATTTGTTATGCACTATTAAAAATTTCTTCAGAATCCTGACTTTGAAATAATTTTTTTCAAGGGGATTTTTAAATTGCTGTCGTTCCACGAAATCTTCTAAGCTTCATAATAAACGATGCATTTTAGTACTGACAAGAGGAGCACCATAGATGCCCATCCTGGATTTTGGCAAAACTGCAAGAGGCGCTTCTATTAGACAAATAATGAGCCTATTATCCCCCTATTCAAGCTATTCAATTTCCAAAATGAACTGTTTTTGATAAATATTATCTCTCTTTGATCATAGCTTTCTTTGATGATGGCTTTGCAAATTCAAAACCGAAAAACTTACTCTTCCCCTCGCTAGACCTGCTCGATGGAGTCTCCGTCCCCTTATCCGCCGTCTCCGCATCCGTCAGCGTGCCCCGATCCTTCATCTTTCTCTTCTTCACCTTCTTCTTTTCCACTTTCTCCTCCTCCTCCACCTCCATCATCGTCTCCACGTTCTGCATATCCTGGCCCATCATCGTCAACCTGTTTCGCTGCTCGTCCGTGCACTCGCACACGACTCCTAAACCCGCGTGTAGCGCCAGTGTGTACGCGTCAGGCTTCGCGCTCGGTTTCACATCGTCCGAGTCTAGCTCGCGACATTCGTAGGCAGTGGTGCAATTGCTCGCCTCCTGGGCGTAGAAGTGGTCGTAAGACGGGAAAGCAAAGGGTCGGTCGATCTCTGTGACGATGCTGTCGCCCAAGTGGCTGAGGCGAAGATAAAGGTGGATTTCGATGGTGGTGGTGGTAGGGTTCGTGAGGGTGCAGGACCATTTCATGGATCTGGTGGGGTTCGAGTGATTATTGGTAGGCATTTGTTGTTAATGAATAAATGGCAGATAAAGTTAATTTAGCAGTGGGAACATATGGACGTCTAATATTGAATCGGTTTTCAAATTTTCATTAGGCGATCGTTATTTTTATTCAGTTTTAGAAATTATAAGAGATATGTACTATTGCTGACTTTGACTCTATTCATTGTTAATTAAACATTTAGTTCATTACATTGTTTCACTAGCTTGTAATTCAGCTGCATTGAAATTTTTTATTTAAAATCTATATCTTTCGACGTCACATTGTGTTTTTGTAATTTGTATAAATCCTTTCAATTAAAATTAATTATAAATGATGAAATCCAAATCTTTCCTATTTCTCATACTTATTTCTTATTTCTTCGCAAGGCTTTAAAACATTTAATATCCTGTGTTGTTTTAATATTAAAAATTTATTCTTATTTCTCACTGCAAAAGTGATTAATTATGCAAAGTATGCCAATTAATAAGAAATCTTTTGTATCCCGGTAAATTAAATAAAAAATCTCTCCGTTTTATTCATTATACCTTCCAGACAAACTACAAACCCATCATTTTCAAAATTACCACGTACTTCCTCCACACCTAATCAGATTAAAAAAATTAAGAATCATTTCAACCCTCAAAACCTCATCATCACCTGGCGATCGGATCTTGTTTATGAGCGATCCGCAAGTATTTCTTTAGTGCCTCCCTCTCCCTCAGCTCTTTCACAATACCGTCGAACAACTCGCGAACATCTAGACTCGTCTCGCCCAACTCGGTCACGTGGTCACCATGCTCTTGCGGGTCGAAATAGTGTGAGATCTCGCGACGCGCCGTGATGCCCAGGATAAGGTTGTTGGGTTCGTCGGCGAAGAGGGCGCACGAGGGTATAGAGAAGACGACGGACTTGCCGCCGTGAAATGATTGCGTTTCACCGCATGAGCGATGGTATTTTCTGTGAGACGAGAAAATGTAAATAAGATGCTTGTAATAAAGAAGAATTGATTTTTTTATTTTTTTTCTCTATTAAGTCAAGGACGTATGATTTTTGTGCATTAAAGTTCATACATTTAGATTTTATACTTTTCTAGAATCTGTATAAGAAACAAATAACTTTATAAAATAGATTGTTATACACTCTATACCACCCAATTAGAATAAGCTTGATTTGTAGATATTTTTACCGTGAACCGTCAAAAATTCATGACAATTTGACATTTATACAAATCAAATCAATCCTCTCGGCATGCGCCATCTCACCTATATTCCGGCTCTCCAGGCATTAACCTTTAATCTCGCGAAAATTGCATCAGTTTAAATATCCATACGTCGCATCTAATAATTTCGTGAAATTTCGCAAATTTTATACCTCCGACATGACTGAGTGACAAGATTAAATCGCTACGTCTCTCAATCCACTTTTTAAACATATATATAATATATTGTCGGAAATTATTTTCGCGAGGTATGTGCGCAGATAGAAGGGTATATACATATATATGTACCTGTAGTCGAGTCGATTTGGCGTGACATCGATCCACTCGTCGTCGAGGAAGCGAAAGCTCGCGACGAACTTGCTCATGATAACGGCGTCGAACGGGCTGGTACTTGGCACGAGCAACTGCAACGGAATCGCAGATTATTGCATTCTTTATTTCGAAATGGCAGTCTCTCCAAGTACTTTGCGCGGCCGATATCTCTCTCTCTCTCTCTTTGTCGTATTATTGATGTTGCCTTCCGACAATCGCAAATTGAAAAAGTTTCAGGCCAACGAGCTATTCTCGTTACAATATACTTTTTATACGCGAATAAGTAATTTCAATCGACTAAATAAATTATTATTACTTTGATGTTTTTTTCTACTAATTATAATCTTCTTAATTTATTAATTCTATTAAATAAATCATAAAATTATTTGACCGAACTTATCTTTACAGTGAGGACGATTTACTCATTCATGTAATAACATACATACATTAATAAACAACACCAATGTGTTAAGAATGAGAAGACAACAGTGACCTAACCTTTTCCACGGCAAACTCCAGCATCATGATATGCGAATCGTGGGCAATGATTAGTGACGACATTCTGTTTCTTTGTTACGGTGTTAGCTTATGATACGTTTTTTGTGATTATTGTGCTTGTTACGTTTGTGATATCGGAAAACTTTTCTAATTAGGAGCCTAAAATTTGTGCTTGAATTTTGCCATTGCATGCCCGAAAATAACACTGAAGTTAGCCGACAGAGCATCACGCGCGTCTCCACATTCAAACCGAAATAATAATTCTATTCGAACAAACGACTGAAACACCAACTCTATATTGTATATTATTCACTACACGTAATTATAATACACCGAGCGAGAAAACACGAATCCGACTTATACAAGCACACCTTGCAGCCACTTCAACACAACCCATCCTCTCCCCCTAATCGTTTGCGAGCAAAGCACCATCTTTATTACTTTAATTTGAGGCAGCCGCTTATAACGGCCCCTCTGTATAACATCGCGAGAGAAATAGAGAGAGAGAGAGAGAGAGAGAGAGAGAGAGAGAGATCCTTCTGCCTTTATACTGCACGGCAGAATATAAAGCCGCAACTCGAGCCTTATCTCTCGACCGTCGCGCGCTCCTTATAGACAGAGCAATTTATGGAGATATTATATTCTCATTAACGTCGGCTGGCTCTCGGCGCGTCGTCTGCTCTTTTTTTATTGCGCTGAGAGAGAAAGATGCAGCGCGCTGGCTCGTCCTTTTATTCGCCAGGGGAGAGCTTAATTAGACGCTAGCGAGCTTGACGACGTCGCGGCTGAAGCTTTGTGAGGATCGGCGGGTGTTTGGTGAGAGAGGACGCGGTGTTGTGCTGCAGGTTATGCTGCAGGTTATATTGTACAGGGGGGAGGGATCGCGTGTTTGCGCGCCCGAGGTTTCAGATCTTTTGAAGAGTGTTTATTAAAGACGAAATGAGGTGGGTGGGTACAGCACAATGTAAGTAAATGTTATAGGTACGGGGTAGTATAATGTATAATGTGTATAATGATTAAATTTCAAAAAATGAAATTAATAAATGAACAATGAATTTAAGTTATTTATTTTTTCATATTTTTAAAATATGATATGGGGAAAAGATTACTATTTTTAACGATTTTTATCAGAGTTGATTAAATAAGATAAAAAACTACTTTTATTTTCATTTTCAGCTAGCTCCAAACCAAAAGTAGGATCCCAACATGAAGTTTATTATCTAAAACAGTAAAACCTACTAAATATGAGTTAAATGATTCTTTTATATATGATTTTTTAATTACTAATTATCAGTAATCATAAATATTAACAAAAAAAAGAAATAAGTCTGTTCCTGTCGTACAAAAAAAAATTAATAATTTTCCTGGCTCTATATATTTCTCTCCGCTTGCATTGACTGGCATAACATCGAAAAAAAGTCAATAAAGACATGAACCACAGCAAATCTCAAAAACACTCTTCCAACAGGTTCCATTAATGTTACAATAACGACAATATATCGCTGATTCCCACATTTCCCACAAATCTCTCCCTGCACCTCCTTGAAAATCTTTTCGCCCGCTGTTCCACTTTGGAACTATACGAGAAGCATTTCAATTGGCGTCGTTTCCAGACAGCCGTGCGCAAAAACAGCCGAAATCGCTGAAAAGTGACCATTAGCGACACACAATTCCTCCGGCCCCCTTATCAAGCACCACCTTACCACCTCGCCAGTAAAGACTTCTCTCTCTACTGCCTTTCGCGAAGGAACAATAACCTCTCACCCACTACGTGTGTGTGTGTGTGTGTGTGTACGCCTCAATTCTGCTCTTACACTCAAAGACGACGCTCGTCTGGACCGCAAGGTTTCCCCTCTCCTCTCTCTCGCTCTCTCGTCGTAATAGGTATTAGCACTCACGTGTTAACGAACACCCGTCGCCCCTTCCTTTGATTGGTCGGAAGTGCTGCGCGCGTTTAATTCGACACTTAACCCGTTGCCGTGGGCTTCTGGTATAATTTTCAGCTGAGGAGTTGTGATAGAAGAAGCAACGAAATAATGTGCTACAGCGAAAAAATATGGAGAGGGAAGTGTATGTTTATTGGTTTCTAAAGATTATTTCCATAGGTATACGATGAAAGTATATTAAGTGAATGCTTCCGGTTACGGGGGAAATTCAAATCGCTATCCGATCGGGGTGTAGGTATACTTTGATTGAGTTGGAAAGAGCTTTTCGAACTTTTTGAATAAATGACTGCGTGCGGAATGAGATTTATTTTGCTGAAGAACGAGGGGGATATTGTACAGTAAATGGGTTACTCTATAACAGTACATACGTCATTTTACGCTTTTATAAGTACCGTATCGACAAATTTTTTTTTATTCCAATCACTATCGTACTTGAAAATGATCACTTTATAACAAATTTTTTAAATGATTTCTACGTCTGCCCTATAACTTTTTTATTACCGAAAAATAATAGTTCTAGCCTTAATTGCTATTCCAACACGAAGCTTCCACAATCATTTTAGCTAACTTCCAAGTACGAGCTCTTCGCGTACTCAGCTAAAAACCATCCCCCTCCGTGCGCCAAAAGTCTCGATCTAATTTATTCAATCCCCAATAACCATCGGCTTAAACCAGCCCCCGCTTTCGGGTAAATAATCGCAAATCAAGTGCATCCACTCGCGCCCGCGCGCAAATAATGGCATCTGCAGTAGTAATTACCGCCCTCAATTAGCCACTTTTTCC
>JAPYZO010013396.1:0-10605 GCA_030522905.1 Torymus flavipes
TGCCTGATCTTGCCTCCTCGTCGACGTATACACATCTACAGCTGCGATTACTGCACTCTTTTCGATTAGCGAAAAACGTGCGCCCGCTTCGTGTAAGGCAAACGCGCGCGTTTACGAGCTGCGCCAAGTCGAATTATGACTCGCATATCCATCTATATAGTACCTGCGCCTAGGCTACGCTCACAGGTAATACTGGAGGAGTAATGAAATCGATTTTGCATAGACGGGTCCTCTCGCGCAAGCGGCGTACAAGCTATTATCCGCGCCGTGGAAAAACGCGCGCCTCTTGCGAGACCACACGGGATTTCAGAAAAACTCGCACACTTTATGGATACGGTGCGGCGGCGCATTTTTTCATAATTAAGAACACAGCTGCGTTGCGACATTTGCTCTTCTTGCGAAAAATTATGGCCTACGCGAAAAATCGATTTTCAGTCAATAATTATTTCAGCTCGCGCACAATGTGAAGGGTGTATAGATACTTTATTATTGCTCTACCATGACTCTATGGCGAAATAAAGATTCTTGTGCAGTTATTGTTGCACTTTTACATAGTCTGTTTAGCAAAATATATTCGCCTCCTTATTTATATATTTAATTTGTAGTATTCGAAGAGTGACGTCAGGACTGGCTAGCTAAAATTTTTATAGATTGCCTTTTTATTTTACTACCTTTTTACGCAGCTTATCTCAGAGCTGAGGCAAATTTTTGTCTATTTTAGATAATAACACATTCGGTCTACTTTTATGTTGGAACATTTATCTTATGTTGTGCGGAGCGAAAGTTTTAAGTGAACGTTTCTTTAGAGTTAATTTAACAGTAAACGCGTTAAAGGTCTATAATTTTAACGAAATTTTAAATTGAATTATAGCAGTCCAGTGCGTTTAATTTGACTTTATATAATAAAAATGAGGCCCTTGGAACTTTCATTTTTTCCTGGTTCTAAAAATCTGAAAACTGTAGGATTACGGATGATAACCGTGGGAGAAAGAAGTTTTTGCTTTCTATAAACTAATTGAATTGTTTAATCAGTGTTTAGGGGCAACGAGGGATTTTTTTAATCGCAGCAGTAGAAACGGAACAGCTACCGTAAGAAATGCAGTTTTGATTATAACTTTGGATAAGTTACACGGTGTTGCCTGAATTTTCTCCAATTTTACTATAATCTAGATATAGAGGAGAATACAAGCTTAAGGGTTCCCTTAAGTTTCCAATTAATTTCGAGTGTCATAAGCATCCCACTATTACTAACCACATTACAACCCAATAATAATAGATTTAAAACTTGAAGAATCGAAATGAAAACTGTTTCTAAATTACTAACTCTTTTATAAAATAAACTAAATTGTATTATAAATATTTATTTTAATTTACAACTCTATAATTTAAGTATTACCGCTAAATCTTTCAACTAATTAGCTAGGAAAAGCTAAAGTTTCTTTCTTGACGCTACGAGGTCAGGCAAGGTAGTTCTTTAATCTACTTTTAACATGAGAAATGCAAGAAACATTTTAGTTTCGTTTTCTATCCATATATCTTTATTAACATTTTTTTTTGTAAAATATGTTATAAATATTAAATATTTTAATTTACTTTTTAAATATTATTCAATGATTAATTTTTAAATATAATCTATCAAAAAGTATTTACAATGTATAGATTATACCTTTTATAATACATCGGTATGAAACACATTGTTTGACTTTGACATAAAATATGAGACACAGTTTTCTAAAATCTTGAATATTGCAACAATTGGAGCGGATACTTTGAAGTCTTAGTGAAATATAAACGTGTCTGTTGTCTTTACTTAAATTACTAACCCCATTTTCTTCGAATTATTTGCCAAAAGTCAGTGAACATTTTGGCAAGTTTCTGGTGATCCGATTCAATAATACATTGACCCACCTTTTGTTTCGTGATAAATGCACATATAAATTAAAATTCTTGTGCTTATGTAAGTGCTATATATTCTCTTATTTACGCCTAAAGATATTATATAGTACTAATTTCTTTATATACATTTCCATTTTATAATTCGTATCAAAAATATTTTTAAATAAAAAAAAGTCATATAAATATTGCACTTAAAAGATCAATGTATAAAAATAAAATTTTTAAGGCAAAACTTAATTCGTGTATCAATTTCCATTCTACACGTAGATACACGATATTGATATAAATCATGAACCGCTTTTTAAGCCATTATAACTTCTCAATATGACTTTCATTTTGATTTGAACCATTAACTACACTATTAATCATTGAGATTCCATTCCCTCTTATCTAATTGCACAAGTAAGAGCTTCCTTCTTCGTAGAGATTATAATAACATACTTCAGTTTACTACATATTAAAAGGTTGACATAGCTATTAAATTTCCAAATAACTAATTTATGAACTTTGTGCGATCGTCTTTGAGAAATTATCTGAAACAATTTAATTATCATTGTATACTGTTTTATAATCGCGTAAAAATGATCAATTCACGATTATATACAGTAAATAAACTTTTACATCTTATAAATTGACGGCAGCCAATTTAAATATAAAGATTATAATCAAAATAATAAAATTATTTACAGAGCACTGCATAATATATAAGTCACTGAAAGAGATATTTCCTGCAACATAAATAATGATAGATAAATCTAATCAAGCGCGGACTATCGAATGCAATCCTTTTGCATAACCCTTTCCCGCGTAATAAGCCCCCAATGATCGCGACACTCACGAAGAATTACAAGTGAGTCGATCGACTCGCGGCGGCGTGGATCGTAAGTACCGAAGCGCGCTGAAAGCTCCGCCGGCCCCATCGGGATCTCCTTATTAATGATCATTTTGACTGGAAACGCCGTCGTTACCCGCGCATAATTCGCCGCGTCAAATACCTTTGATTTATAATCGAGATACAGAGGTGGGATTGTGCGCGACGCAGTGAAAGTGCCGCGGAGCGCATTCGCACGCTCGCGAAATTGCATCGAACGTTATACCTTGCATATATGTGTGTATATATAGTATATGCACGCGCAATGTTGATCATCGCTCTGATCGACTTAAATGCAACGCGCAAAATTGCTGCTTGTTATATTCCATAATATCTTCGCACGCGTGCTCGCGATAATGCGCGGTCTCTCATTTTATGGTAAATAAAACCCGCTACTGCAGTGTGTATCAACTTTGTTCTCTATTCAATTTTTAAGACTAAAAAGTTAAATATTAAATAAATCTCGTTAGTATTTTATTTATAAATGTAATTTGCATCGAATGTTACTTTAATATATGTAGTTTCTATTTAATATCCCAACAGCTTTATAAATGCATTTATGTGATCACGCTAACGAGATTTAGTTCTAATCGCGTTAGTGCGCAAGTGCTAAAATATTCAAAATACGCTAACGTATGAAATGAAAATTGCTGGCGTATATAACACAAGGTGAAGCTATTAATATTGTGTTCAATGAACGTATGAAATGTAAAATTACGATGATAAATTGGAGCAATGGTATAGTTGTAAACAATGATTAGAAGCAAACCGCGCAGAAAATGAAAAAAGATGCCTCTGAAAATTGTTTCATTACCATTGAGAGTTGGCCAAAAAGTCCAATTATACGATTGGCAACAGCATCATTTATGCGTCGTGGCGCAGTGAAAAAATATTGAAAAATTACGGGAATTATGGGATCTCTTAAGAAAGCCAACGAGACGTGACATAAGACTTGGGCCGTTAGTTGCCACTGCTGGTGCAATTTGAAAATTTGTAATTCAAACGAAGAGACAAAATAAAATACGTTTTCCCAGAGCGCGCGGTTTTCAAAAGTCGCTCGGTGTCCGCGACTGCTCTCGTATATATCCATTATACAGAGGGACGACGGCATCGACAACGGCGTCGTCGAGTGGCACTAGACGCGCGCGCTCTGAAAAAAGGAAAGGAGTAGCGTGAAAGTGCATTCAGGCGCGAGCTGTGCTACGCACGCCTTATATTTCCCTTTGCGCGCGTAAGTGCAGAACAATTACGGCTTTCCGCCATGAACGCGCGCGCGTCTGGAAATTCGCTCGCGGCGCGAGTGCGAGACGGCGCGGTGTACGTTTAGAGACAGCTCGTGATGTCAAAGGTCTGCTGCACATAAGCGCGACGTGTCCCCGGGGCTGGCAGAATCGGAACGCGTAAGAAGAAGCCCCGATAGCGCCGCTCTCGGGTCAATGAAACCCGCGCGTCGCTCGCGACATGGCGCTGTAAGAGAGGAAAAATGAGCCAGACGTGCGGCATTCAAATAAGAAACTGCTGCGTGTCTGTGTGTATATTCGTACGCGAGGGATCTCGCGCTACAAATTCTCCTCGCGCATTTTCCAAATTCACTGAATTCGAAGAGGGATTAGAGGCGGCGAGACGCTTTTCGCGCACCAACGCGTCCGTCTACATAGCATTGAATCGGATAAAACACGCAGTAGCCGATGAGTGCTTTGGTAAATCTTATTCTGGAGATTTTCAGGTTTCTAGTTGGAATGTTAAGTCTACAATATAAAATAGAAGGCCGCGTGCGAATGCCAAAATCCAAATTCCGATTTATGTAAGATCTGTCTTTTTGAACGATCTCTCTTTCTTTTTGAAAAATTGCTGGTTCTTTGCATGTTTTCTCTTGTTATAAAGTTAAATATCACTTGATGAAACTCGAATAATGCTGAGCCATCTTGAAGAAAGCGAAGTTAAATTAAAGTTATAAAAATTAGAAAACGGTATTCGTCATCTTGTTTTTCTTACAAAAAGGTGGTATTAACGAAATAGATTGAACAGTTATCGTTACTCATATTTAATACATTCTAAACAGTTGTTATTAATTATGTAGTATGAATAAAAATATAACAATTGAATTTTAATGTAAATGAAAATCAAAATTTGTATAAAAACCTCTGCTTGTTTACACGACACTATTTCAATCGTCAAACATGACACTTGCACCGTTATACTCTTCAGCGGTCGTCGCTTATTTAATTTACTGCAACCATCAGCAAAGAAACATCCATAAAATTAGGTTGAATTAAAGTGGAATCGGGAAAAGCCGTCAAAATAAAGAAGGTCTGAGGCAGTGCGCAGAGTGGGACAAAAAGAAACTAAGCCGCGGAAGTAAATTATAGAGTAGTGGCGAGGAACGGCGATGTTTATCCACACAGCACTTCATCTTCGAACCTGTCGAACTGTGTTTGCAGCACTATTCCATTACGACGTATTAACCTACTGCGACGTGGTTTTATTATCCGCCGCAACGAAATTGTTTTATTCAACCGCGAAATCCCGAGTCTACAGACCGCATTACAATTCAACTCGATGACACGCCGCTATACCTAGCGACGCTTCGTTTGTTCGACTTTTATGTCGCTTTCGCGCCGTCCTCTCCTCTCGCTTCGTTGCCCCATCGCTTTTTTGTACTGCGTGCGCACCCACGCGCAAAAAAATCTTTTTTATCGGCCTTAAAAACGCATGGGACGCAAGCAAGCTATACAGCGCGAGGCGTTTTGGAGTTAAAACTCCAACTATATATATAGAACGCTGCAGCGAGATCTATGGGAACTTGCTGTGGAAACAATGTTAATATCTCAAAACTGCCAACTCTTTATTCCTTGTACTATAACGGTTTTATTATTTTTCGACCAATCTCCACAATTATCTTGTGATCATTATCAATACAACTTTGGAATTCTTAGAGTTCTTATTCAAATCAACGTAAATTAAAAATTTAATTTGCCGTCTAATGTAGGTCAGGTAGTCAGTAAACAATGATCATAAAATTTATATTTTCACCTTAAGCAATTTCAATAAATGTTCATAATTTCTTAAATAACCAACAAAAAGTAAACTAATTTTCATAATTTTCTTTTAGAATAAATGTTTGGCAACAATTGTATTGAAATTCTATTTCATAATTGATATCAACAAATATTGTAACATTTTTACTTCTATTTAACGCATTAGTTACAATAGACTAAATATTTGCATGATTACACGTTGATTTACAATTAAGAGAGAACAAAATTTATAAAATTTTTAGTTAAAATTTGATACAGATAGCTTAATTCAAGTATATTTATTTTTATCATTTGGAATCAAATAAATCTATAGCTCGCAATGGGCAATGAACTCTACTGAAAAGAATAGTGAATAGTTTTGAAAGTCATAATAGAAAGTCACAATGTAGTGTACGAATATTTTTTATGATCCTGCCTTGGTAAGACATAAATCAAAATCAGTTTACCGTGACAAATGAGTATTTGCAGGGTAGAATTTTCATGGACGACTAATTATTGATGAGAAATTTAATTGGGATTTGACCATGATGAATTCGTTGCGACGCCCTGTATACGAATAGTATAGGAAGATTCAATTTCCTACGAAAATAAGCGCATTTCAGCTTTGTGGTGAAGACTATAGAGGCGCGACAGAATGTCTGCTTCCAAGACTAACCGGATCCGCTAGATTGCGGCAAAGACTAACGCATTTCGTGAGATTCCGACGAAAACTAGAATCATGCTTTTAATAAATATTTACTTTTAAAGTATATTATATTCATTTTGAAAATTTTTATTATGAGCATTGATGTCGGCAAAGAAAAAAATAATTATTTATTGCTGTACTATGTATATCTTCTGCATAATATAAGAAATTAATTATCAAACTATTACCACTCTACTATGTATAAATGTGTATAAATGTTCGTACTTTTGATTGATTCAGAATGCAAAGTGTCCGACAGGTGACAGAATGTTTGTATAATGGAAAGGAGTTATGCAACCTCGGATAAATTATACGTGCCTGTAAATATAAACGAAAGGCGTAGATATGCAAATCGCATTTGCTTGTTTACTGCTGATTTAATAATTTCTTGAAAATTTGTCAACGTGTCTCTTGTTATCTTGTACTTCTATATTATAATAACCGGAAAACAATTATTTACAAAATCAAGATAAATTTACTTGCTCCAAACATCTTATTACGTACTAACAAAAAATTTAATAACAAAAAAGAAGTTTTTAGTTAAAATAACGGCAATTTACGACACGCCCTCATTACCGTGTCAGTAATGCAACGGCGTGTGAAATCGTCTTTCTTAATTTTTTTCTGAAATTAGCTACTTTGACGTCTGTTAAAAGCGGATCTTCCCGGCGGAGCGCGAGGAGAGGCGATACGTTCCGAACGCACGTGTCCTGCATCCGGTTCGTATAAAGAACGCGCGAATACCTACGTGCGGTTGGCAGTGACGCTCGGAGTGCAGAGGTATGCCGCTCACCTTGCGTTTAAAAGCAATCTGCGAAACGCGCCCATGACTTTTTTTATCAACTCGGGCATACTTACAGAGCACACCAGTCAAGTCGGATGTATCTCACTTTTATTTCACGATCTTAAGTTTACGTATCTTTAGGTACGTCTCGTGAGAGTCGTATTTACAGAATTCGAGTAAGAACAAGTTCGCTGTTAATGATCTGGACGGTTGTTTTAAGCGTAAGAGCAGAGCTATTATTTCAGGGTTATAGTTGTTCGTTTCCGACCTCATCAATAAGTCGTAGGTAGTTCGAACCGTAAGAAGGGGAACAATAACGAATCTTCTACAAATATCGGGCAAATGTTTCCCAAGATACCGCTAGTACAAAAGAACATGTACACAGGATCTTTTTCTCACCCTCTATAGGCCATGAGACGACGAGGTACTTTACAATCTTTAATTTGCATTTATTCTCGAGAATTTTTTTTTTCTTTTCCCTTTAATGAGACTCGGAGGGGCTTTGAAAAAGAAACACGTATTTACGTTTATTTCTTGAAGTATACTTATTCGCATTTTAGAAAATTATTGCAATTTTATATAATTTAAAAATACATATATGCCCCAGATTTAGAAATTATACAAAGTTATGTTATGTAAGTAAATTTAATGGTCACGCCTCGGGTCATGAAATTAAATCGTCCTAATGAGCAACAAATTTTTATATAGTTTATGAATTCTTTTTAAATACGATTTTGGGAAAAAAACGTAAAACAAGTTTTGTGGTGCGCCATACATATATATCTAATTCGATATTATACAAGACACGAACTTTAATTGTCGAATAAAAAATTAAGATCTGCTCTATAAAAGTATTAAACGAGTTTTGATATATGGAACCATTATAATAAAAACGTAAAAGTACGACATAAAATACTTATATCGTGCAGGTACTGCACGATGCATAACTTTCGCTCAAACTGTTCTGATGAGTTTCAAATAAAATTCCATACACCTTACGTAAAGCATATCGAAAACAAACTATAGTCATCATACACGACAAAAATGTTTGCTCTCGTGAAACACTGAATTGTATCGCAGGATCGGAAGAAACGCTATCCTACACAGTTTTATATTAAGTAATATCGTGAAGAAGGAAGCATTGAGAGCGTTGAGCTAAGTGCACGGTTCAAAAATAATGAATCCCATAACGGGATACTCGAGAGGGAGAGAGACTGTATACAACTCCGTCTATCTTTGCTCTTTCGTCAGTGAAATCTCCTTATCTATCATTCGATGCAAGTCAAGAACGTAGCCAGAGCTACAGCAGCACAGTGATTTTTCTATTTTTCAATTATAATACAAACAACTTTAGTAAACGTTTATAAAATTCGTATTTCTAAATATAAACTTTTAATGTATTTCTTTTTTTGCATTATTTTAAAGATTTGTTTTTTTTTTATTACAGCGAGTATCGATATGGCCAATCTATTCATCATTCCATAAACTTTAAAAACTTTTTCCATGCATACAACCGGTCATTTTATGTTTTGAATTTTTAAACACGTCACTTCACATGAAATGAAGCCCCCTATACACGTGCACAAACAGCTGGCGAACGATCTTATTCGGCGTTTGACATGCCGTAGGGCCCCGGTTGAACTGCGAGCCTGCCGCGGAGGAGAAAGAAAGATCGGGTCACGGATGCATGTATACCCGTGTGCAGTTACGGGGTGCACACGATCGTGTAAACAGTGTAAACGTCGCGAGATAAGAAGCGCGCGCGCGCGCACCGAGCCGACATAAAGCATACAACACGTGTTAGATCGTCGATATATCGCATAAATCGGCAGCGCGCGATTCCTTATATAGAATACAATTCCGTGTACTTTGCAAATGGACGCTGGTTTGTATGCCTAATTAAACCTTTTACGGAGTGTTTCGTCTTATTTTGCGAATCCCTCGAGCGCACGTGCCGGCATGCACGTATGCCCATTCATGATTTTTCACTGGCCAGTCTTTCAATCAAATTGCGCTTTCCGCTATTCAAAGTGTGTGTACGTGCGCGATTTATTTCATCGCGGCTATCGAAGAATGATCATTCGCGTTTGTGTATCGAAAATAAAGTGACGTTAATTGATGAAAAAAAATGCGTACTTTAATATACACTAAATTGTAACTTGAATTATTCGAAAATTTGATTTATAAAAATTTGTTGATCTTGAAAAACGTCGCTACACTATAAAGAGTCCAGTATAACAACATCCTGGACGTACATATCTAATGAAAAACGAACCAATGATGGAGCAGTCCCGTGTAAGTACTCGGTAAGTATACTTCTTTGTAAAAGTTAGATAAGATATCACAGTAAAAAGAGTTTCTCTTTAACCGCAGTCGGCAAGACGGACAGCGCGAATCAATAAAACATCCCGTTCGCGGGGCAGCTGGCAGCGCGAAAATCCAATCCACGAGTTATGGGAAACCTTTTACAACTGGCCGCGCCGCCACAGCGGGTCTGTATACTTTCTCCGCATACGTATATATATGCAAACTACGAGCATGCGTGCATAAGAAGAAGATAATAATTAGACATAAATAAAATCGAAAGTCGAGTGCGCAGGCGTACGCGGGCTTCGGTGTTTTTCTAGCGCGAAAGTCGTGAATCTCCAGGCGCGCGAATACTTATCCTTTTCCCCCCATTAATCATGCGCGGCGATCTTTTTCTCCGACGTCGTGTGTGTGTATACGGCTGTACGATAGATCGCGGGAGAGTGTAAGTAGCGTGCGGTGGCATCATCGGCGCGCATCAGCGCGAGGCGCGATCGGTGACGCGGAGCGCGCGGACACGCCTTCCGTGCGGCGCAACCGACGTGCCATGCCCTTTCTCGCACCGCAAACAGTTATTTCTACACTGTGCTGGGAAAAATATTTATTTCGTCCTATCAGCTGTGGGCCTGTCTTCCGACAACATTAACTGCATTTATATCGACGAGATAAGTGAGAAAAGATTATTTCAGATATTTGTTTGCTAAAAATGGTTATTGTTTGTAACAAATAGGAAATGATACTTAATCTAGTACCGATATATATTATTGTTCACAAATTTTCTGTTCGTAAAGTGAAAGATTTTTTAATTATCTCGTAGTATTAGTATAAAAAATGAAAAGAAATTAAAAAAAGTTAAATTACTCTTATACTTTGAAATTCGAATAGGAAAATGTCAAACTTAAAATTAGTGCATTGATAGTTTTTGCTTATCGAATATCGTAATATTTGCTTACATCACACTTCTGATACAGCACGGTATAAAATAATGGAAGTAAAACTTTGATAATTCTTTTTTTTTTTTTTT
>JAPYZO010013398.1:0-11352 GCA_030522905.1 Torymus flavipes
AATTTTCGCGACGATGCCGCCGATAGAGCGAAAAGCTGGACTTTGGCAGCGAATATGGAGAGAGATCTATCCGTGGTATGTGGAAAAGAGAAAGAAAATGGGATGCTTGATTTCTTTTGCGGAGATGTTAAACCGACTATTAGCATTACGTGCTTGGTTATGCACCTATACTGTTTACGTATAGTCTCTAAATTAAATTCAATGAGAAATCACTGTTTATATAGAGTGTAAAAGTCGGGCACTGTCGAAATAGTGCACATGCATTCCGAAATAGTTTGTATGCACAGAATCATCATTTTGTCCACTGTTTAGTAATGTATATGCACTATTTCAACAGTACCCGAGTTAATTAAACACTAAAATAGTGATTTTTCAGTCAAATCAATCATTTGACTTCAGAAAAATTTAGATTATTCGAATTTAATTATACTGCTTTTTTAATAATTTCAGAAGAAAGTATCCAAATTTCATTTGGTTGATTATACAACTTTATAGGTACCTTAGAAAAACTGATAAGATTCGCATTGAACAAAATATGACGAAAAAATTGAGACGACCTATATATATATGCAGATTATCACATTTTTGGATTAATTTGAAACAAACAAATGGTCTTCGAAGAAATGATTACATCAAAATGGATTAAAGGAATTATACAATATCGTAGCATCGTTTGTCTAACAGTTAAGCCTTCGATAAATCCCCCGTTGCTTTGGCAAATTAACTGATAGCCATAAAGTATAATGTGTAAGCGCGCGGGCTTCTAACAGTGCAGCCGAGTAAGCAAGGCGATCGCGATGATATAGCCGCACGCGGGCACGCGGGAACCGATTTCAGCCGCGCTGAGAAAACGAGCAAACCTATTTATAAATTAGACGATGTACCGCGGCGAGGATCCCGATCGTTGTCTCTTTTTTTTCTCTCTCTCGGCCTCTCTATTTCGCTCGCACAGCAGCAGCAGCGGCGGCGAGAGAAAGAGAGCAGCGCGCGGGGTATACAGCCGCTAACGCGCGGAGCTGCCGCGCGCGGCATTAAAAATCACGTGTTCCGCTTGAGCTCATAATCTCGTATAATCTTTTGCAAAGTTGTTAATACTCGCGGCTTACGGGTGTTAATTTAATATCCATACAGGTGCGCCAACATTGAATATCCGAATCCCACCGGTGCTGCTGCCCGCGGCCACTGCCGCTGCTGCTGCTCTCCATCTCTTTCTCCTTTCTCTCTTTCTCTCTAGGGTCCACGGGCGCGCGCCGATAAAAAAATCCATAAAACTCGCTATCGCTCTCTCCTCTTTTTCCCGCGCTTCGCCTGTGTATATTGGTCGTCTCTCTCGGACTTTCGATACGAGAGCTATACGCGTGTGCCACCAAACGAGTCAAGAGTTAGTTCGAGCCCGCTCCATTGTGCGAATATAATACCGTTCGTGAGAGCGCGGAGTCTTTAATGCGGGGTGTAATACGTGAATTCCTCGTAAGGCCGGTTTACAGGCGCTGTGTTTCAACGAGAGCTCCTGACGAGTACGTAACGCGCTAAGCTCGCGGTCAAGTGCGAAATCGTCGCGATCAAGTTGATACGTGGTTGATGGGGTGGTAGCGTAACCGCGACTTTTATTGGGACGTATCAGAGTGCTGTACTTCTGTGTAATTGAAAAATCCATTGCAATCATCCTAGTGTTAGAAAAATAGAGAAAAATTAACTCATTTAGAACTAATTATTATGATATGTACAAAAGAATACTGCAAATTTTACGCGTTAGTGTGTTTATATAACCATTCCAGTCAATTAATTAGATTAACTAATATTTACGAGTACATTGGAGAAAAAAATGTCAATGTGTAAGAAACAATTTAGAAATCTAAAATATGACCTCTAAACAAAGTAGTCATCATCGAAAATCATAATATTTCGAGGAAATAAACGACCACTCTGATCGATAAAATACATTCGTATATATATATACTGAAGATGAAAAGTTGAGGAGAGAGAAGCACTAGAGTAGAGGCGGGATATTTATACGTGACGCGTGGGTGGCACCAGGCGCCTTCGCTCGCCGTCGTCGTGAAGTAAACAATTCGGGGATAGAGTTTGATTTGGAATTCATATATGTTTCCACGTGGAACGACATGGGTTGACACTGACGGATTCGAGATAATGGCGAAATAGGTATCTCGCAAATAATTTGACGTAAAAATGTCTAAAATTAAATTCTGTCATAAAGTTTTACATAGCTGAAAACTGAAATCGTACGCTCTACTTTATTTTTGCAGAGTTGAGGAAAACAATGTAATTGAAGAATTTTTCATCTGTAGCAAAATTATATTTAATACACACGTCTCAATTTTGAACCACACTATAGTTTCTACGTCAAAATTATTTATATGGAAAATGAGATCCAGCATTCTATTTTAGACCTGTAAAGACGTTATAAAAGATGTATTCCTGCAGCTAAACGAAAATAACGTCCTCCGTCCGCAGGATTTGGCGAAATCTCGAAACTCAATTTCTCGGCAGGTAATTGCCAGACGCATAAAACGCATTCGCTCGTGCGCG
This sequence comes from Torymus flavipes, assembly GCA_030522905.1. Lineage (NCBI taxonomy): Eukaryota > Metazoa > Arthropoda > Insecta > Hymenoptera > Torymidae > Torymus > Torymus flavipes. The sequence goes on from JAPYZO010013398.1 coordinate 2,551, forward strand.
CAGCGGCACATAGGCGAACGTCGCGCGGCGGCACAAAATGACGAATTACCCCCGCGTGCGGCACGTACGCATTGCGATCTTCTCGCTCCACTTTTCATCTTATATCCTATCGCTATGCCGTATAAACCAGAGTAAAAGCTCGGCGGAGAGAGGGAGAATAGGAGAGAAAAGAGAGCGGAGAATGAGGCGAAAGGAGATGTAAAAAGGGGCAGAACGCGCGGAGTAGCAATTCGAGCCCGCGCGGCGCGCCGGGGCAGACGTGACCGTTCTCAGTTCTCGCTGATCCATCTCGACGTTATAGCGAGATTTATGGAGATGCCGCCGCCACCGCCGCCGCCGCCACCGCCGCGCGCGTGCGAGCTTCTCCTTTTCCTCTCTTTCTCTTCGTCGCGTTGGAAGAAAGAGAGCTTTCCTCTCGCGGACGCGGCGCTACTTCCTTCCCGTCGTGTACGTCTCTTTTGTACAGCGCTGCCTTCTTTTTTATTCATTCCTTCCGCTTGAAGTTTCATTCTATCTTTTCATATTTTCCACGCTGCGCGCCTTTTCCAGTTTGTTCCCCTTTTTCCGTCCGCTTCTTCTCGCCGCCTGCGCGCAGAAAGTTTTTGAAGTTTTTACGCCGCCGCGTCGTTTGCATTTATTACTTTATTTATGACGACATTATATTTCGCGCGTTATTTATGCGTTTCAGTTTGTTATAAAGTAATTCCGTTAAGCGCGTTGAAAAAGAAACGTCTTAGTTTTCTTTTAATGATGAATTTAGGGGACAGGCAAAATTCATAAACTACAATACAATGTTTGCTCCATTTTATAAATTACAAATGTATAAATAAGTAATAATTCCAATTACTTTCTATTGATATATAACATAATAATTGTAAAGTACCTTAGTGAGAATATTTCAAATAAATTTGCTTAAATAATTCAATTACATATGTATTTCGACATTAATTTTCGAGTATTGCAAACCCCGCTTTTTTCGATTAATGTCACTCATGCTGAATAACCATGCGTCGTTGATCTTTCATAATTTTGCTGAAAATCCTAAACAATTTTGAAAATGCTTGTCACCCCGAACTATGAGATACAAGTAAAAGCGCGGAAAAGTCAAAGTCGTGATTCGCAGGGTGATGTGCGGGCATTCGATGAAATAAAGATCGTGTTGTCGCGACACGCAGAGTATCGCGCGGCTCGTACGCATACTACAGCGCGCTGCGGAGAGGCGATAAAAATGGCGCTTAGCGTCGGGGCAGACAGCTGCGCGCGAGCGAGCTATCATGGCTGCCAGGACGATCCCTGCGCGCACTTCCTTATCTCGCGCGGCCAACGCAGACGCCTCATGCCTTTCTTCTTATTCCACTTTCCCTCTCCCTTTGCTGTAGTCTCTCTCGAATTTTCATTTTATTTTTCTGCCGTTTTGCGCGGCAAGCATATAACGACGCGACACGGCAACAGGAAAGACGCCTGGGAGCTTGAGATGAGACAATTTTGAATATATGTCTTTTTATCTGATGTTGGAAAATATAAATGATGTTGAAATAAAATGGCATACGTTATGAAAAATTCGGATCTGTCATTCAAAAGTCATTCAAAAGAAGCTTTTATTTGATAAATTACTTTAATAATGATAAATTTTGACAATTTATTAATTATTCTATGAATTTGATAAACTTTAACTGACGTTTGCATTCTTTAAAATACGGCTAAGTATTATACTGATGTGGTTAAATGAATTATCGGTCGCATCCATCAAAAATCGTTGTAAACCTTTTCGGCAATGCACGAGTATGTGAGAAGGCAATATTCGAAATACACTGCAAATTCAGATGTGGGCGTATACGTCAAAGGCATATCAGCTGCGACAAGTGAATCGCCTGATATTTTAATCTTGCAACTCGACAGATATTTTTGCGATATTATTTTTAGTCTCTGCCGGGATGGAAATTAGAATATGAAATATTGATTTAAAAAATGCTTCAAGTTAAAAATAGTATATACTTTTCCTGTATAATCCTCTTTTTCTGTTTCTATACAAATCATTGTTCTCGTCAATTGCATTATTCAAAAAATCAAATAAAAGATATACTGTCGCATTATATAATTAACCGAGAATTAACTATATCAACAATACTTGAAAGCAATACTTTTCCAGCTCAAATACGATAAAACTAGTAACCAGATATATGATGTACATATTTATAAATTCTATTCACTATTAGAAATAGCTTTCAAAAGATAGTTAATAGTATTACCAGAGAAGTGGGAAACCACGGAACAAAAATTTCTCCATCTCTCTATATACCTACACCGGACAAAAATTCCAACGGCAAAATACAATCATTCCCAAGCGCGCCGATATACCCAGTCGCACGCACACGCAGATCATGCTCACAGATACCGCCGCGCGTTGATCGCGATTAGCTCGTCGAGAGACAGAGAGAGAACGAGAGAATGAGAGCGGGGTGGAGGGAGAGACTCGTTATCGCTGTTATCGCGGGTCCCGCGCGTCCGAGTTATTTACGTACAAGCTGTTAACATAAAAGGACACCGGTGATATCGCACGGCAAAGGTGAGCGCTTCCCGGCAAACAAAGAAAAACCCTGACGACAATGCTTTTTCGTGATCGTCGCGTGCACCCGTTCGCAATTGTCATATTGGCTTTTATCTCTCGGGAGGAAGAGTCGACGGAGAAGAGAGATACGCGGCTGAATGCACATGTTCTTCTCGCTGATGAGTTTATATGTTTTCTCCAACAATTCTTCCGAAACACAAATTACACGTGTAGATTGAAAACAGAAAATGTCTCCTATATAACCCCATTTACTTTACGTTAGTATAACACAAATTTCGCGTACTCATAGTTTTAACTGTGAGGAAAACGTTATGTTTGGATTATTCCCCTCTTTTCTCTAGTATTTGGCAGATTCCATAAAAATTTCCACATTTTTTATAACTTTGGATTTTTCGCGTATAAATATAAAGATAACATGATATTTTTTTATAACTTACGATAAAATCAATTAAAATTTTAATGATCAACTTAGTAATATTAATTTATTGAATGATTAATTAAAGAAGTAATTATATTATTTTACGTATGTAAAGTTTGAATTTGGATAGTGATAGAGTTCGTAGTCTGTAAAAAGGAGTTTTGACAATATTTTCGAAATCATTGCTTTCAAGGAAAAAGCCTTATTCCACATTATTTTGCCAACAGATTCACAGCAAACGTCCATAAAAAAAAGGCTGGGAAGCCATCAGTCGAGGCAAATAAGGAAGGGGCTTGTTGCACTTTAACTCGGCACGCCGGGAAGCCGTCGGCCCGGAAGTTATGAATGCAGCGACCTTCCGGGCTTCTCCGGGTCTCTCTCACTCTCTCTCCCCCTTGCTCGACTCCTTCTATAGCGGCGTCAAATCCTCCCGGAAGCCCCCCGGATATCCGCTGGCTCCTTCGCGGAATTTATTTTTAATGAAGTGGCGCAAGCCGCCTGCTCACCTACTTGACCCTTCCATATAGATCCAGGTAGCTTACGGCGCAGGTAGAGTGCGCGCCTGCTATACCTCCGTTATTGCTATTACTTGCATGACCGAACCGCGACGTGCTTCACTCATTTATTGGTTTTTGCATGTTTTTTATACTTGCCTAGATGGATCGCCGTGATAATGCGTGACGAGCTCTGCATTTGCCTATAGAATATGATGTATGATCGGACATAATTTTATATTGTAGACAATTAAATATAAGAATGATTTAATATGTCATAAGTCATCTAAGTTATCAATATTTTCATTTTATTTGGATTAATTGCGAATCTAATAATAATCGAGAGATTTTCGTATTTGATATATATTTTTCGTTTATTAAAGCACACGTCATGTTTTATTCGCGAATAAATCAAACTAGCCTACCAAACTATACTACTGCAAGCTCTAACAAAAGTGAAAAGTTGATAAGGTCTGACACGATCGCACAAAAGATCTAGGGCAAACAGAAAAATATATATTTACACATACTTTGTAACAATTGAATTGTAAAGAAGAATTAAGTCTTACACCTATACTTACATTTGCTATACACAATGTAATGAAATAGAGCCATCGCAGTGACAGTGAAATTATAGAAAAGGAAAGGGGGGTGAGCTAGGCACGCACAGAATCCGAAAAAGAAGGTTACAAAAAAGGAGGAATAAAATTGCTCGGGTGTAAAATTCGTAAAAAGTAGAAAGTAGAAAGTGTGGTGAGAGGGTGGCTGTGTGCGTCTAAGGAAGAAAGAACGGAGCGAGATAGGTTCGAGGGGGGCCGCGTGAGGAGCTAGCGCGAGCGCCCGGGCGTCGTCGTAGGTCTGCGCGCCTCGCGCACACGTCGGATAGACACCAGAGGGATGGTGGATAACATAATGATGGCGTCGCTGCCGGGCTAAGGAGGGGCGGGGCCACGAGGGGATCAATATAATCCTCCTCCATCCCTCTACCCCCTTACGCGCGCACACGCGCCCTCGCTCTCTCCTTCGCTCCCTTTTCGCGCGCGCGGCGTACACGACTCTCGCCCCCGCACTGCCAGCTCATGCACGCGCGCACGCCCGCTCCCTCTTTGTCCAACTTTCTTCGTTTCCCATTGTTTCTCCTGCTCTTCTTGTTTTCCTTATTTTCTACGGCTTTTTGTTGGGGGAGGCTTGCTGCTGCGCTCTCGGTTAAATACTTTTTCCCGTACTCGTGCGTTTCTGCTTTATTTTTTTAATAAGTACGAGATATATCAATTTATATAAATATGAGGAAATTCGGTAAATTATTTTCAAAGTGCAGGATAGTTTTTGATTAATTATAAATGTACATTTCCGCGTTTGAATAAGTTTTGCTATTGAGTATTGTATAAAGAAAGAACATTACACGTTTTATTTCGAGTCAATATAATATAAGCCGAAAAAAGGTTTCGTCTCTCGTTTCCTCTCTTCGAAGTGGAAATGATTGTTATTCTTTGAGCGCGACGATATCCCTCTCTGAATTCGCTGCATCGAAAGAAGTATTTTCCCGCGGCTGATAAATGATGGATTGCTTTGCACGCGATAGATCCCCTTTTATTGTTGCCGCTGTATAAACTTAATTTTGCTATGGTCATATTTCTTTATTGATTATATACTATGCTATTCAGAGAAGATAGAATATTCATTTTTTTATTTCAGAATTAATATCAGTATTATTTATATAACAATATAGTTTAATCGAAGCAAATTTGCGTGGAAAATTATTCATGCACATTTCCGTAAATTCGGGTGCAAGCGCACATTGATGTAGTTGCTGTACTGCAGAAGCATGACAGATCGAGTTCAATTACGCGTATCAGGCCCTGCGAATCCGGCGTTTCATCAGGCTGAGCAGAGGACTCTCGGTCAGTTTACCATGACAAATCGCCGAGCGTCCTGCGATTGACCGGCGGAGACGCGCCGCTAAGACGACCGGGATCACGCGAAATGACTCTTGCGGTGTGTACATAGGAGGACAGCCCGGTACTATTTTCTTAATCGTGTATTGATAACCTACATTCGCTCGTCATATTCTTTTATATATAGCATATAAATAAATGTTTAATGTAAAATAGGTTACTTAACAACTTGTATGAAATATAATCAGTTTAATTCAATGACTTATTTGTAGGACCGGGAAATAGAGTATATGAAAAAAAAAGTTTCTATTAATATACGTTATATTGCAAGCTTAACGTGAAAAGAAAATAAACCCAAAAAGTCTGTCAGGCAGCATAGTACTAAGAACCATAAATAGAAAAAAGAGAGAAAGGAAGTCTGTGGAAAAGCACATTGTGGTTGAAAAAAAGAATGAAAGAAACGTTACCTACAGCCAAGCGCGGTAGAAAGATATCATGAGCGTAAGAGAAAAGTGTAAAAAGAGGGAAGAGAAAAATAGAGGAAAAAGAAGAAGATGAAGAAGAAGAAGAAGAAAAATAAGAAGTATGTCGGGGAGAAAGAAGGGAAGAGAGAGGGAGGAGATTCGGAAGAAACTGTGGGGCGGGGGTGATTGATGAGGCCTCCGGCCGCAGTCTCATTACAGTTATATAAGCTTCCGTAGATTGAGCCGTGCCGAGAGAAGCTTACACGGTGGTCGAACGGGGGGTCGTGATTCGATGAGGTTTTATTGCTCGCTTGACGTGATGCCTCCGCCACCACCACCGCCTCGGCTATTGTTCGGGGCGCGTGCTACGCCCGCCTTCGGAAAAACATTGGCTTCGATTTATCCCGCCCGTCCAAACTCACCGGCCACTTATTATTGCGTTACACGTTCTCGCCCCGTACATACATCTTCGCTTGACTTTTTGGCAGCTTTGTCTTCCCCATTTATACCGCACTTTTCTCGTGATCCTAATTCCTTCCATAACTTCATGATAACTGTACAAAATCAGAAAATAACAATCACCATTCAAATGTTTCTTTCCACTTTTTTTAATACAGAAGATTTTGCGTACACACTGTGCCATCTCATGACGTCTTCTGAACAGCTTCAGAAGTTCGAAACCTAATGCACTAATTTGGAAGCTATACACAAGAGACCGTCTCATTTCCCGAAATCACATGCGCGCTCACGTCTATTTGTTTTATGAAGTCAATCGCGTAGTCGAGTGATAGATACGATAAAGAAGGAATGAGAGAGAAAGAGAGGAGGGAAGGAGGCACAGCGAGGCAGAGACGAAACGAGCCATCAAGTCGAACCCGGTGTGCAGACACGGACGGCGAATCGTTCTCGTAATTTCATCCCCGAGATACGACGGCACGGAAGCCGCTATATAGTCGCTTCGCATTAAGAGGGTTATAACAATATTGCACTTTCTTAGGGAATTTTTGAAAAAAATTCTAGTCACAGATTTCGGTATAGACAATATATTAAGAGCTTACAGGAAGCTTAGCATCACTGTTTTTTAGTTAGAGTAGTATAAAAGATATAAGCCTAATACAATTATTACATCTACATCGTGGTTCAGTTGGATTGAAAAGATGATACTAAATCTTGTGATTGTTAATTTTATGAACTTTCCATATAATTTCCCAAAATCAACAGTGAAAAATTATATTACTTTGTGATTTCATCGGAACATAGCGCAATAACCCCCTTAATCTGCGCCACGCTCGGGATTAATCGTCTCGTATTCTGTTGTGGCACGTACCTTTCCGACACTACCCAGCGCTAGTATTGAACTCTCTAAACAAGATTTTTTAACGTTAATTTTAAGCTTTTCTTATGGCCTTGTTGCCAATTTCATATAGATTTAGCCTATACCTCAGTAGCTACTACACTGTCCTGTCCCGTATCAACTTGATCAGTATCTGAAACTTGGAATACCTATACCCATCTTTCTATACCAGCGACACAACGACCTTGTTCCGACTTAGCGAACTCGCGAAACTCCGCGGATAGCTAGTCCTCTCATATGTAAGCGCGCGCCTCGCCCGCATAAAGATTCGAAAGTTCATTCATCAAGTTTACGACCCGGAAGCTGCATCCGCATCAAGGCGGCAGAGATTCGCGAGGCGTCGTTAAACTTTACGAACCTGTCCTTGCGCGCGCGTCGCTTCCCCTCCCTTGAGCTGCTTCATCTCCGGGGCGACGGCAAGAGCGTATATGCGACTAGGCCTGCGGAATACACCTCCGAAATGCGACGCTATACGACGGTAAACGTATACATATACGTGAGAGCTCTGCTTATTGATTACTGCTCGGGATATATTGCAATGGTTAGACGTTGAGTTGTATTGTTAGTATTAATACTTTTGCTTTTCTGCTGCACCTAAATCAGTTTAACTACATTCAGTTATCGATGGACATTGATTATTTCAATTATTATTGTTTAATATTATTAATATACCTATGAAACTATAACGTAGAAGATAATATAGTGTTGCGGAAAATTTATATCTTTAATAAAACAAATACTTTGAGGCAAGGGCACAATATACTTTTCTGCCTGTCTGACTAATGCGAGTCTGCATCTACTGAGGCGCGCGCATTCATCAACTCCGTCACCTTATATCTGAGACAGTTGGTGTTGTTCGTGATCAAAGCCACGCACGAAATTAATCGAGCCCCGCAATAATACGCGACAATTATTCCATACTCACTCTCAACGAAGTATATATTTGGAAATCCTTCGAGAGAGAGCTCCATTTCATTCGTCATCGGGCAGTAACACCTCCATGAAAAGAACACCACCCCGCGGTCTCCGCGTAAATATAAGAGGCCAAAAGTGAGGGAGGGCGCGTTATACGGTGGCATATTACTCTTCATTAGAGCTTGCGGCCCCCTCTTTCAATGACTCGTCGCGCCGCTTAGCGTCGCTGTTTCCGCGCGCGCACGCGATCGTTCGGCCATCCATCTTGCCAGGATTCCGGCAAGGCTCCCTCCACACTCTCTCAGCTCTTTTATTCCGCGCGCCTCCATTCTTTTCTTCCCGCGTACCCTCCGACGATCCTATATATATCGCTGCCTGGCCCCCCAACTTCGTATATACGTGCGTTGCGCGAGAGGGACGCGCATCCGAGCGCAACCAACCGTATAATTGCCGACGGATGAGTTTCCACCCTCCGTAGTACGCCCGTATATACCTATACTCTCGCAAGCTCTGTCTCTTTCTTCCTTCTTTCGGCTTCGTTGCGCGCCTCGAGTAGAATGCTTGAGAGGCCGCTTACGGGAAGAAGCTGGAAGGAGTATAAGAGGGGAATGGAAAAAGTACTTGGGATGGGAAGCGGGAATTTAGGAAAATTAAAGTTATGATAAAAATATATATATATATATATATATATAT
>JAPYZO010013402.1:0-11204 GCA_030522905.1 Torymus flavipes
TTAGATCTTTGTAGGAGAAATGATTATCATTAAATAATAATAGTACGCGCGATGTAAAAAGCATTTAAAAAGTAAAACTTGCTTTATGATTAAATTTGTATATAATGTTATTGTTACTTTTCATGTAGTCAAATCGTGCAAATTAATTATCATAAATTTTATCTAATTCTATGATACAGTATTAATTATTGTTCCTCATATACTCTTTGTGAAATAGATTTAATAAAGTTGTTCTTAAACTAGATGCTTTTTACGTCACGCTTACTATTATTATTTAATGATAATCATTTCTCCCACATAGATCTACATCTAATAATGCAAGAGAGACTGCATTTTATGCTAAAAACACCGATGAAAGCAAGTCTTATAAATAAAAGACAATTACTCAAAACAAACGATGATTTATCAAATTAATATATGCTCAAAACAACTTTCATGGAAAACGCTTTGTACATCGCACTATATAAATTAGCGTATACTAGTGTTTTCAAATTTTACACATTGTTCGTATGGGACAAATATTCAATACTTTGAACGATGGAATTTCTTTGGTAACCCTTTTATGCGTATTGTGTGAGCGAGTTGACGTACACCCGCAAGGTAGAATACAGGTCACAGGCTGATGTTGTTTCGTTATTAGTTTTGGTGTCCTATAAGCTATTTTCATTCTTTGAGATTTTCATATCTTGTCATTCAACGTGAAACAATGGCAACTCGTCCGCGTCGAAGCCAGGATTTCGTGTCCGAAGACTCCAAGCAAACGATACGGTGTTTCTTTTTGAGCGAAGAGAATGCAGCGGAAGCTGCACGGATCTACGGGAGGTTTTTCCCAAACGCTCGACAGCCAGACGAGCGAACGATTACCAGTGCTGTTGGTCGATTTTTCGATCAAGCTTTTGAGTTCCCGATACGAGTCGATGCGGGCCGTCCTCGTCACGTTCTTGCACCTGAAGTAGAGGAAGAGATATAAGATGAGTTCGCAGCAGATCAGGTGTTTCCGTAGGCAGGGTGCATGCAGTACTAAGTGACACGGGGAAACACCCATTCCATCTACCGGAGATGCAAGAATTGATGCCAGGGGACTACGTTCGTCGAACTGACTTCTGTGAAGGTTTTCTAGCCCAAATACGGGCCAATGACGATTTTTTATTTAATATTTTATGGACTGATGAATGCACTTTCAACCGTAATGGGTGTTTGAATCAGCACAAAACCCATTATTGGGCGCTATAAAACCCTCATTTAACCCGGGCGACGAACTTCCAAAATCAGTGGTCGATAAATGTAAGAGCTGGAATACTCAATGGCAAAGTTGTAAGTATTTTTCTATTATTTTATTTTCGAATAACTATCGCAACATATTACAAATTTCACGAAGCAAACTTTAGATCCATTCTCGCTCTCGTTCTTTCTCCTCTCACTCTTCCCTCTTCTCTATTTTTCCCTCTCGCTCTCTCTCCTCTATCTCTCGCGCTCGCTCTCACCTCTCTTCTCTCTACACCAGCATTGCCAAAAAAATCCACAATTGCAATAGAAATTCAAGGAATTATAAGTTCATTACAACCTATAAATTTTCTGTTTTTGTTCTTGGTATGCTTTATCGCCTAGGATCCTGCGACATCGTTAAGCACGGAGCATACTTGCAGCTGATGCAAGTACATTGATGCCGGTGCTGGCTCGACTTGGCGGATACAGAGCCCCGTTTCTAATTTTTGTCGTGCAATAGATTGCCTTTACCGCGCTGCAGACGTTACACATACTGGATTCTGTAAAAAGAGACAAATTTACTATAAAGTTTTTTATATTTTAAAGTTAGTGATATTTTCAGTGTATGAATGTGGGGAAAGATTTATTAGTTTTAAAAAGTATAGGTATATAGAAGGGGTTATGAGGTTATAGCCTAAAATTTCTATCAGTATTCTTGACAAATTTTTCTGACGCTCCGCGTGACGAATGAAAATATTACTAACTAGGAGAGGCTACGAACTCCGGATCACGGATTCGTCTCAAAATTTGAGATATGTTTTGGGATGTAGAAATATAAAAAAAGCGGCAATATTAGACCCTAACGCTTAAAAAAACTAAAGTTCTGCGCCTTTTTAGCTTTATTTTGAAAAAAGTCTTGAAAAAAGTCTCTTCTTGAAACGGTGACCATTTAACTCTGGGGAGTCTTAAATATAATTTCAAAAATAGAAAATAAAACTAGAAAGAATGAGCATTTATTTGCTTTTTTAAGAATTACAAAATGTTGATTATTTCTAAAGTTATGAAAGTTTAAATTTGAACATCGAAAGTGCATCAAAATATGCCGGCAGTCGAACACTTTAATTTTAGGGATTTAACAGTGCATTTTCGATGCTCAATTTTAAACTTTCATAACTTTAGAAGGCATCAACATTTTTTAATTCTTAAAAAAGCAAATGAAAGCTCATTTTATCTGGTTTTATTTTCTATTTTTGAAATTATATTTAATACTCCCCAGAGTTAATCGGTTTGGTTACCGTTTTACAAAGAGGCTTTTTTCAAGACTTATTTCAAAATAAAGCTAAAAAGGCACAGAACTTTAGTTTTTTTAGCGTTAGAGTCTAATATTGCAGCTTTTTTTATATTAATTCTACATCAACAAACATATCGCAAAATTTGAGCCAAATCCGTGATTCGGAGTTCGTAGCCTCTCCTAGTAAGTTCAAACAACATCAATATAACTGACAGAGCTGTATTGTTCGAAAAGTTTGTACGATGAAAAGTGTTTCGCCAATTTCAAATTGTTTGTGCTTTAAAATTTTCATATTGTCATGGCACGGATCAAAAAAAAATTTTAAGCACGCTTATAGAAGTTTCTCCCAGGAATTAAGTTCAAGTCATATTTATTGTTGGTGAAACGAAGAAGGCACAAAATTTATTATATAAGTATATAAATTATTAGGCTATAACCTCAAAACCCCTCCTATATACCTATACTTTTTAAAACTCATAAATCTTTCCCCACATTCATACACTGAAAATATCACTAATATTAAAAGATAAAAAACTTTATAGTAGATTTTTCTCTTTTTACAAAATCCAGTATGTGTAACGTCTGCAGCGGGGTAAAGGCAATCTATTGCGCGACAAAAATTAGAAACGGGGCTCAGTATCCGTCAAGTCGAGTCAGCACCGATATCGGTGTACTTGCATCAGCTGCAAGCACGCTCCGAGGTTAACGATATCGCAGGATCTCAGGAGATAAAGTATACCAAGAACAAAAACAGAAAAATTGTAGCTTGTAATAAACTTATAATTCGTTGAATTTCTATTGCGATTGAGGATTTTGTCATGTGTATTTCATTCCTTGACGTACTTTATGTTATTTTGAGTAAGTTTGCGTTATACGTACATGCGAATGTGTTATTTGTAAAAAATATTTTTGTTAAAAAAAAAAAAAAAAAAAGAAAATGTAATAATAAATCGTTTTATGTCAAATAGGTTCCCGTTTTATATTTTTCAAAAATATCTCAAATAAGTAGTAAAATTAAATTTTGTTGATATTTAAAAAATCTGAAAATCGTCGCGAAAACCATCATTTTTAATATGTGAAAAAAATCTAAAAATAGTCACAAAATTGTATTTTTGATATGTAGGAAAATCTTATAACGGTCGTAAAATTATGATTTGCAATTTGTAAAAATATCTTAAAATCATCTTCGCATCAAATTCGCTTTCATTTCAAATTGATCTCAAAGCTATAATAAATTAATGATCTTAAAAATTTCTTTTTGCTATTTTTCGATTATGTAGTAATTTACATCTCAAAAAGTATTAAATAGTGCCATTTTTTATACTTATCTTTTTTGGATCTTTTTGTTATCTCAACTTTTTCTACGGTGAAGCCGCACAAGAAAACCTTTTTACTTCCTCTGCCCGTATATCAATGCATTGTTTATTGAGCCTTTTTATCGATTATCTCTCATGTGTATAATGCATTAATGAACTTCTCGTACCAATCTAAGATGCTTGTGTTTCTTATAAAAAAAATATATTTCCCTCCCATACAAATAATGAATTATTTATACAATACAAACTAGTCGAGTTGCAATACGGTACGCAACATGAAAACCTTTCGAAAAAAAGTTGTCGTGATGAGTAATTATAGTAACAAGTGAGAACTACGTACCGTAAAATTGTTTAACTTGCTCAATTATTAAATTTGGAGAAAAAATAGAATACTAAAATAGTATATTACACAACAAGGGAGGTAAAGAGTTGGCCAATCCAGAGCACGTGTAAATTACCACCCAACATATGCTCTGGGGTGACCCTCTTTTTCCCCATGTTGCGTATACGATTTTTTATCATACCCGGGTCGACAATACCACATTTGCGTTTCGCTCCCGGCTCAAAAACGCAAATGTGGTATTTTCAGCCCAGGTATGTAATAATGGTGAAAGATAGTATACGCACCACGGAAGTAAATTTGGCAAACATGTGCTCTGGGGTGACTCTCATTAACCCGATGTTGCGTATACGAGTGGTACTTTCGGCCAAGGTATTATGAAAAATATTTTTCACCTTATGCTGGCCGAAAGTGCCACTTTCGCTCCCGGCTCAAAAACACGAATGTGGTATTTTCAGCCCGGGTATGTAACGGTGAAAGATAGTATATGCACCACGGGAGTAAAATGGCCAGCCAAGTTTGGACTGTCCAAGTTTTTTCCTCCCTAGGTTAGTACCTAATATACGAACGAGAAATTTCGTCTCTCGAGATAATTTCTATTATTATTATTCCTATTTTTGATTATTATTCTTTTAATTAACAAAGAGAATGTACATTATCCGAGAAATTGATTTTCATGGGACTTATAATTTTTATGCAGAGGTCCTAAACCTAAATATACGATAAACTTTCCAGACTTGATTTGTCCTTCTGTTTTTATCACATAATGTTGGGAAAAGACCATGTACAATTAAAAATATCTTACAAGGAGTGTATCTCAAATCCGGATCACGGATTTTCTTTAAACTTTGGGATATGTTTCTGCATGCCAAAATATGAAGAAAGCTGCAATATTAGACCCTAACGCTTTCAAAAACACAAATTATTGACATTTTTAGGTGAATTTTAAGGAAATATTGAAATAGTACATTACGATACGTGTGACTTAAGTGGCCCATTATTGCACGGCACATGAACTTAGCGCCCGAGTGTAGCGAGGGCGATAATTCATGTCGTGCGATGGGCCACTGAAGTGATAAGCATCGTATACTATTTTATAGCACGTTTACCTAAGTCCGCTGTCACGCCTAAGTGCGGACTTAGGTCACACCGTGCTATAAAAAATGCTCTGTTTCATATGTTAATTATTCAGTCGAGAAAAGCATTTCGTAGAACAATAATAAAAGAAAATAAAACTCGAGAAAATGAACTTTCTGTTGCTATTTAAGAATTAAAAAATGTCGACTTTATCCAAAATTATCATAGTTTAAAGTTATGTAAAGAAAATGCACTAAAATATACATAAAATTGGAGCTCTAGATTTATTGGTTTATCAGTAGTTTTTCTTTACATAACTGACTAAAATGATTTTTTCGACTGAATAATTAACATATGAAACAGAGCACTTTTTTCAATATTTTTTAAAATACACCTAAAAATATCGATAATTTGAATTATTCAAAGCGTTAGGGCATATAATATTGCAGCTTTCTTCATATTTTGGCATTTAAAAACATATCACAAAGTTTGAACAAAATCCGCGATCCGGATTTGAGATACTCTCCTTGTTAGTAACACTCTTTTTCTAAAGATCGAAAATTAAAAAAAAAAAAAATACAAAAAATGACTTTTTTTTCAACTTTTAGCCATTTGTTTCAGAAACTTGATCGACAAATTTATAAGAAATAAAACGTAATTAGGAATGACCAGCTTTTATTTATGTTTTAAAAATTGAAAAATGTAGATGTCTTTAAAATTTCAGACTGTGTAAAGTTTAGCGACGAAAAGGTGAAAAAAACGCCAAATCTCTGGCTGCCAATTTGTAGGATATGCACATTTAGTATATTTTGGATGCTCAACTTTTCAAATGGTCTGAATTTTCGAAACAATTAACATTTTTTTATTTTGAAAGAAGTAAATAAAAGCTGCTTTTTAATAGTTTTATTATATTTATTGTACATTAGTCTATGCCATTTCTGAGATAAATGAGTAAAGTTTGATAAAGGCCTTTTATGTATTTTTTTTAATTTCCAATCTTTGAAGAGGGGATGTCACAAAGATTAATAAATTAACAGAAAATCAAAATAACTTGAATTATAGACAAAAAAAAATAGATTTTCTTATATTATAAAGTCTTTATTTAAAAACAAACTCTATAGTCTATTGCAAATCATTGCTTTATTTACAATAACTTCATGTACAATATTTCAGGTCGGACCATTTTTTCTGCTACCCTGTCTTAATCGTGAAAGGTACCTCCAGTTTTTGAGGCAAGATTTGCCAATGTTACTGGAGGAATTCCCTTTAAACCAGCGTATCACGTTGCTTTATCAGCGTGATATATTCCATCAATACTGTAAAAAACTATTTAGACGAGGTGTTTCCTGATAGGTGGATAGGGCGAAATGGGCCGATCGCGTGGCCACCAAGGTCGCCTGATTTGACGCCACTGGATTATTTCCTATGAGGCCACATCAAGGGCATCATTTATAGTACAGTTCGCGATCAAGAGAAGTATCATTAACGGATATTGCGGGCATTCGTGTCGGTTGATGAGGATATGGTACGAAGAGCGACCAACAGCTTTCCTAGACGAGCGTAACTGCTTCTCGAGCAAAATGGTCGCCATTTTGAGCAGCTTCTGTGATCCGGTTTTTGTAATTGGCCCTTCCCAGGGCCAAAACAAATAAGGTTTTTGTAATCGTCCCTTTTCAGGACCAAACCAAAGAAGTTTTGGAGGTATGAGGGCAGAGGTTCATGGATTATAGGGCTACAGGCGACGAGTTCCATGGTTTTTTTAGACTTATTATATAAAAAATTTAATAATATTTTATCTGATGTTATCATATCCGAAAATCATATATAATAGAAAAAAATTTCTCATATATAAAATCTAAATAAAAAAGAAAAAAACTCAACGCATCTTTAACAGTACCTCAGTGGTGGTGAGGAAAACTGTTAATTTGGATTAATAGTGCATTATGAGCTATTTCAAGCGAGGGTTCGCCGAAGGTGACTGAGGCGGAGACGAGTGCTGAAAACACCTCACCCGAGTCTGAAATGTCTCTTCTTCCCGTGTTACACACCGTATGTTTTCAACGAGTGCATGAGGGGGCCTTTTTATATGTATGCTCCTATGGTG
The DNA here is from genome assembly GCA_030522905.1 of Torymus flavipes. Lineage (NCBI taxonomy): Eukaryota > Metazoa > Arthropoda > Insecta > Hymenoptera > Torymidae > Torymus > Torymus flavipes. Next base: position 7,335 of record JAPYZO010013402.1, read on the forward strand.
CGTATACAATTTTTTTGCCTAGTGAGGCCGAAAATACAACATTGGCGATCGGGAGCCGGGAGCGAAGATGGTACTTTCGGCCCAATAGGCAAAAAACAAATTTTTTCTCCCGCTCAAGAAATCACGCACAGAATAGATGACTTTCTACGCGATTTTCAGGCATGAAAAAAGCCGGTTTCATGCGCGTGTTGAAAATAGTATTTTTTGACATAGAATTGCAGATTACTACATAAGCCATATAATTTTTCATTTTTTATCAAGGGCTGAAATTTTCTATTCAATTTAATTTTCACCGTAGGTCATAAATTGAACGCTTGGCGCCCTTCATCAATAGTCGATTGATGCTCCTTAGGTTCGAAATAGTACATTACACAGCAAAGACACACAATTGATGATTGCCAACTCTTACACTTTACTTCCATATTTCAGAATTCATTTTACAGATTACAATGTTCAGATTGAACCCTTACAAATCAACATAAAATAAAACTTTGATAAAAAAACTTTGATATAAAAAAATTTCAAGCACAGTAAAACAATTAATTTCGACAGTATTCAATGCATTAGATAACATATCATCAATAAAGTCTGGAAAAGTTAATTTTTCCTTCGTCAAATACCGTAATTTTATTAATAAGTCACCACCTTTACCAATGAACATAAAAATGTTTTCTTAATATTTATATTTTATTATTCCTTAAATACTGGTATTATTATTTACTTGTTAAAGTTATGAAATTGATATTTTCATCAACTGTGAGTAATAGAAAATTTAGTGGAGCATCGGAAGCATAGTCAGTGATGGTAAGTTAAAGAAACTAACGAGAGAAGAGAGAAATAGTGAGAGAATCAATAGAGAAAAATTGAATAAGTTATAATAAGCGCGGAAAGATTAAACGAGTAAGCAATACTCATGAAAATAGAAGTGATATAGAGGACCGAGTGATAGCAAGAGGGAGCGAGAGAGCAATGAAGAGCGCGAGTGAGCGAGTAATAGTGCGTGATAGCAAGAAAAAGAGCGAGTAAGCGAGTGATAGCGAAAAGGAGCGAGAGTGATCGAATGCTAGCGAGAGCAAGAGGGGCCGTGTAGGGGCGAGAGGCCACTAGAGAGAGCGAGAGGGGCCGTGTAAGAGCGAGGGGCAACTAGAGGGAGCAAGAGGGACCGAGTAATAGCGAGAGAGAGCGACAGGGATATAGTGTGATGGCGGGCGGCAACGAGAGGGAGCGAGAGGGACCGTAAAAGAGTGAGAGAGACGGAGTAATAGCGAGAGAGAGCGAGAAGGATCCTCTGATAGCAAAAAGCAACGAGTGGGAGCAAGAGGGACCAAGTAGTAGTAGAAGAGAGCGAGAGGGGCCGTGTGGTAGCGAGAGGCAATGAGAGAGACAGAGCGAATTGGACCAAGTAGTAGTGATAGAGAGCGAGAGGAATCGTGTGATGGCAGGTAGCAATGAAAGGGAACGAGAGGGACCGAGTAACAGCGAGAGAGAGCGAGAGGGACCGAGTAACAGCAACAGAGAATGAGAGGGATCGTGTGATGGCTGGCGGCAACGAGAGGGAGCGAGAGGGGCCAAGTAATAGCAAGAGAGAGCGAGAGGAATCGTGTGATGGCTGGCGGCAATGAGAGGGACCGATAGGCACCTAGTAACAGCGAGAGGGAGAGCGAGAGGGATCGTGTGATGGCTGGCCGCAACGAGAGGGAGCGAGAGGGTTCGAGTAATCGATAGATCAATTGACGCCGGCGGGCCCCCCTCCCGCGGTCGAAGCACCTGTCCCACTCCTTCGGCTGTGACGCTGTGACTCCGCCCACTTCTCCGCGCCGCGCGCGCCGACGTTTAAGCTGATTGGTCGGTTTATTTAATTTTTTAAATTTAATTTTAAAAGACGCCGTTTTTGCAAAAAGGGCAAAGGGACTTTTTTCTTAGAATTTCATACTCTACACGAACCCGTTTTCGGACACATACATTTCCAGAACAGGTGTATTCTAACATAAAAAACTTAAAAATATCACAAAATGATCGCAAATCGTTTGCAATTTTATTGAGGAATCAGAAAATATAATGATGTGTAACAAAATTGGCAATAGTCATGTTGCAATCAATGACTTCCTCATTTCGGACAACTCGCACAGAGGTGCATGACTAAGGAATAAAGAAGCAAAAAAATGTAGTTTTGTATTTAACATTCTTATCATGTTATTAAATCTTGGATGAATATTGCTGGAATATTGAAAAATCGGAAGGAAAATATTGAAAAAATAAGGTATACATTTCAAACATTTCTCTCGACTTGCGAAATCTTGTACAAACAATGCTGTAGTGTTACGTCTGTCACTTATTCTTAAAATAGAATATTATATTTATATTTCCCTCAGTAATTTTCTGACATATAAAACGACGTGCATGCGAATTTTGACCACGCTGCATTTTGTAATACCAGGCACCGTGACGCAGTAGGTCATCAAACTTACGAAAGACAACGAAAGACAATAAATTATACTTTCTGTAGAATCAGCATCTTTCAATACTACTGCCTAAATATATAAGACGAATGATGATGACATTACCAAATAAGATGATCTCGATTTACTGTTCACGATCATCTGTAACCTAATTATGTTATATTACAAAAGAAGCGAAGTATGTCACGCGAGTCAGCTATCGTGCACAGACCGCGGACTCCGTACCACTCCAGCCGAAAAAAGGAGTAACGATTAACTTTATATAAAGGCCAATACAAGCCTATAGTATTTTACAGGAAATATCTTAATTATTCTTAATCTACGAAATTTATCGATTAAATCATTTATAAAGCACTAGCGACTTGTATAACTTCTTGTAAAAGTTTCATTATTTAATTGATAAATAAATAGAACTGAAATTATTGGAAAAGCAGCAGTGTTTTTATTTCAACGACCTCCACCAACAAAAAAAGATAAATAAAACCAAACATAATTGACAAGAAATTATAAGAGTAATTTCCTTAAATTTCAAGACTTAACAGTAGTATTGCAACCATGGATAGTACTAATATAGGATTTTACAAAAGAAATAGAAAAACGAAAATCATGGGTATCCAGCAATATTGCCTCAGGGTTGCATACGTCTTTATTAACCTTGAGGGAATATTTGCGAAAATAGTCAAGATGGCAAAGCAATATTGAGGCAATGTTGCTCCAATATTCAAAGTTATATGGGAGAGCGACAGTCTTGTTAGAAAATTGATTCTGAGGCTGAAGTAAGAGAGAGAGAGAGAGATATGGTCATCACGTCTTACTAGCTAAAATCCAGGGAGATCCTCAAACTTACTGTGAAGGGATTAACTCGACAGAGGAAGAAAATTGGAAATGAGCAGTTGAATCACAACTAAATTGACACAAGTTGTAGAAAAGATAGGATTAAATCCAATGATCTTGATCCATGTCTGTTTCTAAAAGTAACGTTGAAGGGACTGATTTTTATATTATTATATGTTGATGATATTTTGATGATGGGACATAATGATTGTGAAATCGAACACACCATGAATAAATTAAGTGACTCATTCATAATTAAAAATCTGGGTCAGCCTAAAGAATTTTTGGTAATTAAGATAGAATGCTTCAGAAATTTGGACTTCGAAACACTCACTTAGTAGCTACACCCATGGTGACGAGTCAGGTAGCAAATAGAGAAAAGAAAAATAAAGAGGAGGACGAAAACAACTTAGTTTTAGTCCCTAATGGGATATAGTATGTAACGGGCGCATGCATAAAGGGCGAATAGTCGCGTATGTCGCGCTGCGAGATTTGAATCTCACGCGCTTGCACGCATAGCGACTCGTAGCGCGCCCTGCGGCGCGCAGCGGAGGCAAACGAGGAAGAAGGAGCCGCC
>JAPYZO010013414.1:0-10529 GCA_030522905.1 Torymus flavipes
GTATGCATTTCGCGTTAATGACTTCTTTGCGCGCATAAAGCCGCACCACTTGACGATCCAGCGACGTATCGTCACGGTAACGCGTAAATTGCCAAATACCTCAGACATGCCGACATTTCGAAAGATCCGCGAGCTTGTGTCATCGCGATAGAGCGACGAGTGTAGTGGCGCCTAGATGCGCACGCCGCGAAATGAGTCCTTGTAGCCTCGAGACCAAGTTTCTCCGAATTTGGCTTTTTTGAAAAAGGCAGTCTAACGTAGCTGATCGGTGCGAGCGAAAAGCTTCTAGTAGGATTTTTAAGTTTCTATGTGTATACATACAGAATATCAGATCGAACATTTGCAAATATAATTTCGTCTAAGTGAATTCACGGACGCAGACAATGTCAGTTTCAATCTTGTTGATATTATCTTTGCAATGGTTCCTTGTTAGCAGTAAATTTTAAACTATTTTACATATACCAATAGCAAAATGTAATCTGTGTATTTTCTAATAAACAGTTCAACTTGAATCGTATATTAATATGGTCCCGTATATAGAACCTACTAGTGCTATTATACAAACTAAAACTCGTTCAGAATAAAGCTACGCTAACAAAAGTTAGAATATTAGCTAGAACAGCGCCTAAATTGATTTCCCAACGTAATCATGTAACTTCTAAAAGGGTGTAGTATAATTATTATTACAACGCAAAAAGATAAAATTCAAATCAATATTTAAATACTTAACGAAATTTATGCACAAATTGATCTACACCTTAGCAATTATATTTTGTGCTCTCGCAGCGAAGTAAAAAAAAAAAAGAAGGATGTACATCACCGTCGTCCTCATCTTATTTCATTCTCGCATCAGATACCCTCGCGAATCCTCTTTGAGGTACTTGGTTTGTAATGTCACTCTGATCATCCTCGCGTTACAATCTGCAAAAACTAGAATAAGCAGGAAGCAGTGGAAAACGAGCTAATGACTACTTGGTAGTTATAGTCGAATTTTTTTTTACGAAAGAAACCTGAACAGAATTTTTAATGAACAAACGTTACGTCACTAAAACTTTGTATCTCTATGTTATGAATATTACATCATTGATATATTCCTGTGAATAATGATTTGCAAAGCTGTTAAAAGAATTATACTTTCCATAAAATGTTATGCGATTCGAGCACATTTTTTCGGCTCCGATAAATGAAATTAAAACCGCGTGAAATATGTTACTAGCTCACAATTTAACAATTCATTTTTTCTCCCGAATAACTTTTAAATACCGTTTTCATGTTATATAAACAAAGTCATATTGCCTCGCTAATTGGTATTTTTTTCCGTAACAAATATGCAGGTACCATTTGAAAACGTTTTATTTATCGAACTTTCTAAAAACGTCATAGAATGCAATCTACTCGTACCTCTCATTCCCAAACTATTTACCTAACTCGCACTATAAAAACTCTCCGTTCCGTATTCAACTCTAGTCCCGTTAAACCAATGTCAGTTTAAATCTGCATTAGATAACACGAGATACAAATAATATTTCCTCATTTAAAAGAAAAAAAACCCTCGACGCCAAAACTAATTTCGCGCGCTGCAGTGCGACCTCCTCAGGACAATCGAGGCGTCAAATCAATCAGGACTGTCCTGTATAAATCCGCGCGCGCGGAGGAAAACGGGGGCGACGTTTGAAAAACCAACTCTCGCGCGTATACATAACGTTGCATAAGTCGCGCACGCGCGTGCGGGGGGAGAAAACAATGAAAGCGTCTGATCGCGCGCGTGCGGTTAATGGAATTCCCAGACGACGGATGTAAAGGAGGTAAGAAGGCGTCGATCGTATAGCTCGCTCGCGCAGAGTCTAATGGCTAATGGATGTCATATTGTACACGCCGTGAGAAGGATTACGGTCTCGCGCTTTATTTTTGCGCGATCCGTTAAACGGTTCCATTTATGCGCAGTTAGCGCGCGAGCGGGGCTGTGAAAACGGCACGTTGTTTTTACCTCCTGAACGGGAAAACATTTGATTTGTGTCACGACTGTTATTGTGCATTTGATAGTTGAGATTTTATGCCGAGTTGGCGTAATGTACGAGTGTTAATTTTACGAGGTTTCAGGATATTGTTCGATCTATGATTTTGCGTTTTAAAGAGAAAGCATTGCGTTTGATATTTGTATCACATTATTTATCGAAACGAGATATGTTCCGTTTTTATAGGTGGACAAAAAATTACACTAAATTCTCCTCCGATTTGTTAACGAGAAAGAATTTGCGTTAAATATCGATTTTACGAGTGACAAACTCCTCTCTGCGAAAATAATACCCGCACCTATTACGAACTATAAAAAGCATTAATCAGAAAATTATGATAAATCGCTCGAAATTATAAGGTTCGAATTACCTCGATAGATGGCCGGCGGCGGAAACATTAATTCTCCCGTCGCGACTTTTTCGCTAATGCGCAACGATCTTTTCATCCCAAAGTCAAGCCAAAGTACAAAATCTGCATAATATGTAATATCGATCGATCGGTGCATGGATAATATAATCTCGGGGCAAATTCAAAACACACACAGACACGCACGTATCTGCGCACGAGAAATACGAAAATTGATAAATAGAACGACAATGAGGATAATTGTTGCGCCGGTATATGTGTATGCCCCCATAAGTGTATCAATTTGTATTGGATTATAGATCGGTTGCGCCGGTATCGGAGCGTATCGATCAAACTGCGCGATATTATACGGTCGCCGCGTATATACATACGTGCACGGCGGCTGCGCTTATATATACATACACACACACACGTACGTGTATGAAATCAATGCGAAAAGCGTGGGATGTGCGCTGTAAAACGGAACGCGCCGAGCCGAGAATCGAAAGAATGTTTTATCTCCGTCGTGTCGAGGGTGATGTAGAGCTGGGAAAAAAAAGAATTTTAATTTTATTCAAATTAAAGTTAATAATTTCTATGCGATATTATAATTCGTCTTGGGTGTACTCTGTTATGTTATAAATTTTTACACTAATTGGAGCATTAGTTTCTTATTAATTTATTATACTTATATGACTATACAAAATATATACAAAGTAACATGAGTAATAATACCTCGTTTCGTTGTGAAAAGTGTTTTCTTTACAATAAAAAAAGCAAGTAATGAAAATACCCAACAAAGGAAAGTGAATATTGAGAAAATAAAAATAAAAAGGATGATTCGTTTAGGTTTGATTAATTAAAGAAAATTGAAATTAATAAAATTGTTGATAAAGAGAAATTATTTTCACCTTAATAAAAATTTTAATATAAAAATTCGTACAAGAAAAAATTTAATTAGTTACGGTCACCAATTAATTTTGCGAAAATTTCCGCAACCTTCGTTAGCACAAATGTTTTTTATATATATTGCAGCAAGAAATAAACATTTATATTGAATATATTTTTATATATTTGTCTTGCAATGTGGTACAGTGCAAACATATTATGTTTAATCAACTAATTGCTGACCATGACTAATAACTTTCGCTACACAAATACATCCAAAGGCGCATACATTAATGTAAACTTTGTAAAAATAATATTGTTAATTATAATTCCTATCAATAACAAAACTCACGAAGAATAAATAACAATTTCAATCCGAACTACCAACTTATATATACACCAAGAATTAAAGCCAATAAATTATCGGAGAGAACTTCAGTCAGCAGCTATAAAACTTATTCCCGCAAAAGTGTGTCGCACCTATCCGCGCGCATCTCCTTCGTTAACAAAATTCACGCACGCCGCGCATTTATCAAACCGCGCGTCCCGCTGCATACAGTCGCATCCTACACTTATACACCGCAGCATCTGGCGCGCCTCGATTGCCAAATACCTTAACATTTCGCTATACCTACAATGTCACCGCGATCGTCGCTTCTTTAAAAAAGCGCCTACCTGCGTGCGGATTATCGTCCGCATTAGCTTTCACCGCGTGCTGTATTATATACTTGTATATGCGCGCGACGATAGCTCGCGGGTGTTTAGACGCGTGTACACGCGCGTGCTGTGGCTAATGTTTAGTTGCCGCTAATGAATTTCGATAGATGGAGCGTTAAGTGTGCGAGGTGAGAAGGTGGTTTGGAGCAGAAAAAAAATATATGGCGTGCGAGAATTTGATTAGCGGGGGATTAGGAGAACGGAGATAAATGTATAATTCTGGTAGGGGGAAGGTAATTAAATGGGTGAGTGTGCGGTACTGTGTGGCTGGAAAGTTGTAAGGTGGATTTTTATTGGCATTCGCAGTGGGTCGCGAATTATATATATGTGAGTTTCCGCATTCTGAAATGGAAATCGGCCAAACTAATGTGAGAGATCAAAGGCTGCACGCGAACAAATTGATTGTATTGACTTGGTATATAAAGTCTTCTAAATGAAATATTTATAGGCTTTGAAATTTTATAAAACACAATTTTTCAACTGTATACTTAAGCAAATAGAATAGTATATGCAATATTGGGAATCAAAGTATATTTTTCGTTTGTATTTTTAGTCGGTATAAAAATAGGGTTTCTAGAATCGTTTATAGTGATAATAAAATTCTATTTCGCTTAACTTTATCAAATATTGAAAACATTTTACTTTGTGAAGATAATTTTTATATAGATAAAAATAAGTAAATAACGTGCTACACAGAGTGAAAAGTTTAAATTATTATACATATTGCGAACAAAACACGTGAATGAGGTGCCCTTTATTAAGAAGTCTTAACGTTTGTTTTTCAAATATATTAAATAAAGAGGTACAATGGTTCGCATAGCGTTAAACAAGGTTATATGTAAATACTACTGAAATTAATTTCTTTATTAACTTTTAATTTTGATGAAAGCAAGAATGTTCGATTTACGCGTCGAGAACGCAGTTTCGCCGTCGCGTGACGGACACCGAAAAGCTTTATTTTCATTGACCCAAATTAAAAAGAGAATCTCTTAGGGAATAGAGCGGAATTAGATATATCGATCTGACGGTATAACATTGAATTTTTTCAAATTAGTCGCGTCACGAGAGCCACCTCTATACACTCTGCAATTTGTATAACACCTCGGGCCTAATACATGCCTACTTGTAAAATTGCAGAGAAAAAAACGAGTACAGTTACTTTCCAGAGTCGCGTTAAAACAATTTATGCGCACGCAATAAATACAGAGAGTTTCGGGAAAAAGGTGTTGGCGAGTTTCAGGAAACGCATTTCCCACGAGAGCGAGCGCTGCATGCAGGGGTGCATCTCATTATTTTTACGACACACGCCGCGGCTACTGTGCAGTACGTCTTGCATTGCTTATCAGTCTTCATTTACAGGAAGCGCGTGTACGCGTCCGCTCTGAAGTACCCGCAGGCATTGATTTTTATGGAATATTAATGGCGGAGAAAGGAAAGGAAAAACCTTACGGACTCGGATAAGCTGTGAATTAAAAATTACCCTGAAATTTTAATACCGTTTCGAGTGTTTCAGTTAAAAATTCAAAGCGAGTGGTCCTCTGGAAAAGGTAACAGAATACGCGAGGTTTCTTTAAAGTATAAATGAGTGGAAGGACTTTGATTTCCGTGCTAAAAAGTAACCGAAAATATTTGGATTGCGCGGATGGATTTCAATTATATACGCATTACGCTTGTGATAATCAAACATTTACGATTATTGTGGTCTTTGCAGATATAAACTATAAAAAATACTTGATATTGTAACCAAAAGCAGTTTCTTTTTTTCCTTATGACGAAAGCTCCATCACTTAAAGGAATACAGTGTTCAGACTTAGTTCTTTTTTTAATGGCCATATAAGCATTTATACAACTGCATAATTACCAAGATAATAAAATTTATTAGTTTCTTTTTACTCGGATGATATAAAGCTTATCTTTAGTTTCAGTTCGTATTGCAATAACCATGACCTACAGGCATAAAGAAGGTAGGGAATAAATTTATAATTACTAAATTTTTTGTTTGGCTCCAAAAAAAAACGCAATATGTACATTAGAATATTTCGAAGCTTTTAATACCTCGCACCGGAGAAAAAATTATGCAAACATAGAATTAAATTCAAAGCTAAACCGTTCCATTACTTCCTATGTTAACATATGCTAAAAATACATCATTCCACATTGTATAATACATTTCTTCTTCTGCTTCCAGGCAAATTTCGTTACTTACTCCTGAAAAACCCGCGAAAGCCGCAGCGTATTAGCGAGCTTAGTCTCTGTGTTGGCAACGAATGAAGGTACGCCGAGAGGCGCAAGGAAATCCAGTGTTCGAACGAAACGGCAAAATCGATAAGCGTAAACGCGATAGGTAGGTATAGAGCGATGCCAGTGGGGCCATTAAAAAGGAAATGGGGAATCGCACTTTTAAATTAATCAAAAGCTCGAGTTTCGCAAGCTCTCTTGGTTCTCCCCCCGTCGCAGCACACGTTATATACAGCTAATTTCCGTTTCCGCTCCGACTTTATTTTTTTTTTCACCTAGCGGTTCGCCTTCGTTCCGATGCATATGTATATACATCATATCTATATAAGTACAAAAAGGTTTCGATCTATACCGTTACCCGCAAAGTTTTCGCGTATACTTTGTATATGAGGTTATATTTCATATAATGTTTGCGCTTCCAATATAATTTTGCAAGAGCACTTGATTTTGCGTAAACAGCATCGCTATGCCAGTGCATTAATATGGCTTTCATCTGCAATTACTTTGTAATAAATTCAATCCATCGACGCGATATCAAATTATATTTTATATATGCATAACATTTAATTAAATAATCTCATAAATGGCTTTATCTCATATACATATACATACGCAAAATTACTTCATTAATTATGTTTCGCTGCCAGTTGCTCTCGCTTTTCACGATCAATTGAATTTATCGTTAATTAAAAGCACAACCGCGATGTCAAATTTAATTTTCGGCTATATGTCCGCACATTTTATAATACCTATATACTATAAGAAAACAATTTGCATGCGATATATTTGACTTTTCGCGAAGTAGGACACGTTAAATCGTTTCCACGAACGCTGTATCAATGCCGTTCCTCGATAAACACAAATTGGCGCAAAAACCAACCGTTTCGCCTCGCACGGCTCGATAGCTGGCATATAAATCAAGACATGCCGAAAATTCCGCGCGCGGCTCATTTTCCTCGCTGCCAACTTTTATTCGCCTCTCGCGCTCCTCTATCCTAAAGACGCGACTCGCTCCGCGAAATTGCAAAGCCGACGTCCATCTCTCGACTCTATATCCCGAATGAATCTCTCTCTCTCTCTCTTTCTATATACCTTCCGTGTACCAATAACGCGGCGGACGATCGCCAAGGACTGCTCATTGTGAGAATCCAGGGAGAGAGTGAGGGAGAAAACCTCGACGACTGCAATATGCAAGTTGATGCGCGCACCAGCGGATGATATGCCCGCGCTGTATGTAAGCCGGCGCGAGGGGGAAAGAACGATAAAACGATTTTTGCCGGTTGACTTTGCAGTGGATGATATGAGAGTGAATCGGCGTGTGCGCGTAGGGAGGATACGTGCTGACATTGACATCTGGGCCGTTGTGTATTAAGTGGTTCATTCGATCTATATACGTATGTTTGTGTCGGTTTACGCGATAAATATGTGATTCGATTAAAAGGTGTATCGTTTGGGGTTGCCTATTTCGTAGTCATATATGTGCGACGAGGTATATAGGTGAAAATGACAGATTCGGAGTGTGCGGAATGATATGTGGGGCGTATTGAAAGTTTTAGTTTTATTGTAGTATCTGGAAATGAAAGATATTTAGTGTTGAGGCAACAGTAGGTTGTGCAAACAGAGATTCAGGGCATAAAAATATATGAAAAACGAAAATTCTTTGGAAATTCCGTCAATTTTTTCAATAAAACAATAATTTTTATATCAAACATGTATGATAATTTCTATACGAAACGGTATATTTAAAAAAGTATTTCTTTGAAATAATACTTCTCAGAATTAAATTATTAATATTAATGCGATACCTTCTCGTACAGGTTGCGAATTTCGCTTCGATTTCGCGGTAACAATGAAAGCTGTATATTTTGCTTTTCGGAAAAATCCTGCGGCATTTTTCTTATCTTTTATTCACGAACTGAGCATATAGTTATTAGCCACGAAAGAAAAACTGTTTTTTTACGCCAGCACACGGCGGAAAAGCACAGAAAATTGCAAACTGCACCGCGGCAGTGTTAAGGATTCCCAGAAACTACCTATGAGCAACTCTGCAAATGGAATAACAAGGTATAAAAGAATGTCGGACGCCAATTTGAAGCAACAAAAACACTATAATAGTAAACCCACAAATGCCTCACCTACAACTACTATAGGTAAACTAAAAACTATAGCCCTCCAATCGCATGCATCTACCAAAACAATAATTGCAAAACTTGGAATCCACGTAACCGCCAAAAATACACACTACAAGCACAAAAATCACCAACCCCTTCGTCTAAAAATAGCCCCGCAGCCGACAAGACATCGTTCGTATATCACCTTCGCGCTCGAACCTTCCTTCGAAACCGAACCCCTCGCCGATACGGTTTCGCGAGTATAACGCGCGCGGTTTATATGCCGCCAGGCACGCGAGCCCATCGATTCCGCCGGAGATCGATGATCCCGACGCCGCACCGGAAGTCTGGCCGGCCAAGCAGAAGGGTTGGCCGTGTTACGTAAGACTGTATATGTATATACCTATGTTAGGGGACGAGTGATATTTTTGGGAAGGGTACACCTGTGGCGTTGATATATGCGGGTAAATGACCTAGATGTCGGAGGGTGTATGTGTGCGAGGTTTGATTTATCTTGCCGGAAGGGGGTTGTATAGCGGAAGTGCGCGGAGGTAGAATGGTCTCTAAGTTTGCGCGTGTTATTATTCCAGAAGTGTGTATGTGCATGTCGAATGGTGACTGACGTTGGAGTATTTTTATGAGAATTGTTGTTGGTTCAGTTGAATCGCGCTGGCGTTACGATTTTCGAGAAAAATGTCGGTAGGATTTGTCAATAGCTGGTGACGAATGTTGTGGCTTTGCAGTGATAAAAATAAAGTGTCACCGAATGGTCAAAACATTGATAACTCAGACGTTTAAAAAAGCGGAATTATGTCTTGCTGTATTAGCAGTGTATACTGATAATGCATACATTACCTAATTAATGCGATACAAGAATTCGAAATGAACTGACAATTTAATTCAAAATTATTGATGGTTATGTTTTTGTTATTTATTTTAACGATAGTATAATAAAGATATGTGACGAAGATTAAAAAGCACTCGCAAAACAAATATAGATACAACGTCTGATAATATTAACAAACTTTTTAAATAATGTTCTTATTTTCGACCTCAAGTATACCCACAACTTTCTCTCGAAATAATATCCAAATTTGTCTGCAGTACTCATGCAGTTTCGGAAAATCATTAACATCATGAAATTGTTAATTAACCTCCTGGAATTAAGTGCGCAGAGGCTGCACGGCAAATGAATACATTAAAATGCATGGGATGCGAGAGAGCGAGCGACTACTTAAAAATTAAGTATTAATATTAACTATTTATGATATATCATTATGATAATTTATACCGCCATAAATTATATCCCCGCCGATTTAATCGAAACAACACACGCGTCTTCGTATATAATTTCCAAAAATAAATATAGCGGCCGCGCCGCGCGACTGTTAATTTTCACACTTTGCCAGGATTTTAAATTCGCGAATATAATACTCGTTTCGCCGCGTTATACACTCCGCGTACGCGCGGCATTCTCACGTGCATGACGACGACAAAAAATTACGCAGTTTACGGTATTAATAAAATCTTCGACACAGTTTTTCTCGATCCGACTCTTGATTTATTGAGATATTTTCGCCGCTCGTGCGCTCTGCGTCTCTCTCTCGTATAACTTTCGATAACGCGCGCGACAAACGTAATTTTAAAATTCAGGTCAAGCACGGCGATTAAGATAGGCAAAAAGTCACTTCATATACGCACTGCTGTAACGATTATGTATATACGTGTACACGCGTGATGGCATTGGCCCGATGAATTACAAATTCCCGGCTGGTGTCGCGAGCTCTTCTGCATCGCGCGGAATTTATGCCGAATTCGAGCTTCGTCTCGTGTCTCTCGTCGCGTCCTTTTTTTGCCACGCAGGTGCCGCGCGCGCGCGCGCGTGTGGATTGATTATATGCGCGAGTGGAAACGTTTTTTGCGCCGGTATATGGAGGATGTATGTATGTGTATATGTATACTGGACCCGTGTCGGCGTTTATTCGCGTAAATTTGTCAATGCTTATACTGCGAGCGAGTTTTTTTCGGGGGTCTCGGGAGAACATGGGAGAGAGAATTCGTCGGGGAGTCGTTATGCAAAGCAAACAATTAACTTTTTTCTCGTTGAGTGATTAAAATTGTTTTCTGAGTCATATATAAGTACGGCTAAATTATCATGTTATTATTTAATGCCGACGAGGGACAATGAGGCAATGCCGGTGTATGACTATATAT
>JAPYZO010013418.1:0-10466 GCA_030522905.1 Torymus flavipes
ATATATATAATACCGAATGCTCATGGCAAAGAATTATTAAAAATTTCGTACAACGATATAAAAAATTTATTTCCAGTTAATATGCGACTACGGCTTCAAAACACTTGATGATTTACGCCTCGTTTATTATCAGGTGCGAGTATATTTGCAGATACACTACTTTTTTTTCCTCTTTCAATTGATGTAATAATTTATGGATAATCGTTTAAATGATTATCCTTTTCATAACAAGCCGGCCGCGTTATGTAAGCGTGTAAATTTTCAAAAGTCGACTGGAGCTCGCTTCTGGCTTATGGTCGTGTATAATATATATCTTTACCTATAACGATAGACAAACTAACTAGTATATACATGTACCTATATTAGTTTTAATGTGAATGTAATATTTTGGCTTGAAGAGGTAAAAATTGTGTCTGGTATTGAAAGCTATTCAATTTTTAACTTTACTTTGAAATACGTGATAGTTAAACAGCGATTAAAAAAAAAATCTTACAGTTGTGAAGAAATAACGAGCTTCTGACGAACAATAAGTATTAGAATACTTATATTAGCTTTGAAACGATAAAAAAGATAAAAACTTTCATGGACGTTCCGAATGCTTAGCTCGGATAAAAAGCTTTGACATGTATGGGCATATATGTTTCGTCTCATTTCTATTCTAAAAATCTCAGCGCGATTCGTGTATATAGACGAAGAAGAAGAAGAAAAAAGATGGCATTGGCGGATGAATAACAATAGGGAAAATCAAAAGCTAAAAATACAGCGCGCGATAAAACTAAAACAGCGCCTGCTATACGTTTTTCTTTATTTTGCAAATTTGTTCAGTCAAGTCAAACAAAAACACTTCGAGCAAGTGCCTCGAGCGTGCACAATACACAGCGCGTATCAGCGATTTAATTATCATAAACTTTTCCTCCTCGTCATTTCTCACTCGACCTCCCCGTGTCCACAATGTATCTACAATGTTGTATAATATACAGATATTTGCACGGGTCTTGTTGTACCCGCATATACATGCACGTGGTTTATAAGGGAATTCCCGAATCGCGAAATTTCGCGGAAACATGAACCTCGTAATTAATATGAGAGGATTCACAGAAAATTTCCACTTTTGGCGACCTTCAAATTGGTAACATGTTTTCTCTTTTTTCTTATGTCTCAAAGTCTACGACTAAAATCGTGTACAATTGAAAATATCTTTGTCACACTTTTTTTTTAAAGTTGAAATTTTTCAAAAGCCTTTTTTAAAGCTAAACTGTTTAGCCTAGAAACGTTTTACTAAAAGTTTCAAAAAAGAATTCGAAACTAAAAAAAAAGATCTTTCATTTACTCTATTAAAAATTAAAACATCTCGCTTCCTTCAAAAGTTACAAGAGTTTAAAGTCGAACGTCGAAAAGTCATAAAAAAAGTCGGTCGATCTCAAAGTCGGGGCTGCCGATTTCTGCGATTTGTGCATTTTTCCTCATGTATAATTCACGTGCTCCTGCAAGAAAAACGCGCGTTTTGAAGTGCATATAGTATACATGTCTTTCTTATCTCGCACGCGCGCCGAATCTGCTTAGCTAAGGTGAATTTTATCGCGTCGGCGCTGATCGTCGATGCTGTATTTTTTCTCTCACGCTTTTCTCTATCCGATTTTTCCCGCGGCGGTTACGCGAGACAGTTCCAAAGACTTTCGATATAGTACATCATTCACACATCACTCGTTCATTCATATAATATTCATAGCTAGATTTATTCAATATTCGTCATCACTTAACATTTACTTTTGATCCCAACCACTAATGGCTCTGTATACATATATATTTCTCGGCTTTTATTCTTACACCAACAACTTCCTCACTACTAACAACCTCGAAAATATCCCTAAACAATTATACCAATCGAGAAAAGTACACCAGCATCGTCTCTCGACGCAGCTCTTACTGTCAAGGCCGGCCGCCATTAAACATTCAAATACGGAAAAATCCGCCCTGTGCTCTCAATGGACTCTAACGCGTATAGAGAGAGAGGCCGGAACAGAAAAAAAATCCGAGGAATGCCGCTCGCTCGCTCGCTCGCTGCGGCTGGCACACGCGTGTCAATGAACTTGATCGGTTCGCTGCACCTTGACCCATTTCGAGACGTCATTCGCCTCGCGTGCATGCGCGCCGTGTGCGTCGGTAATAAGTACGCGTTACACATTTTCACTCTATTCGAAAGCCCCCCGCATATATATATACACACATATATCCGCCTCTCGTTTTCTGCAATTTCATTCTCACCTCTTTTTTTTCATTTCTCTCTCTCTCTCTTCTTTTCTTTCGAACCTTCGCGCGCTCGCAAAGCTGCGCCACGCGAGTTAAGAGAAAATCATCATCCTTCTATATATAAAATACACTATACGTGTGTGCAGTCTGTACACTGTATATATACGATCTCAATGCCGCATGTGAGCCCGCGAGTGCGCAAGGATGCCGCACGTGCGCGCATGCATCTGCGATTTTTTTTTATTTTTCCCTCGCTGCGCGACTCGCGCGAGCGAAATCATCACTTCGATAAGACCCGAGAGGAGAGGGGGGCTCACATGTGCGCGCGATTCTTATCACAGCGAGAGAGTAAAGAACAGATTCGCCGCGCGAGTTTTGCTTTGCGCGCACATGTGTGTATATATGTGCCTGATGTGTCAGAATGTGTGCATTAGAATTTCAAAGTATCTGCGCTATTATGCTGAATGGCATGTGAATAATACACGATTGCGGTGGCTCTTTGCACGTTCGTTCTTTTTTTTTTCTTTAATTTATCACGAATTTCACGGATAATCGGTAAGCGGGAACCGGCATTGGCCTCTTTACGTGCCCCGCGTGATCCAAATGCAACTGCTTGAGACGGATCTTTGTTTCCGCTATACTGTTATTTTTTTTTATTTTCTCCTCGTATAGAGCTCATCGCATTTACAGCTTACATATACTGCCTATGGGTACAGCTCGTTTTTACCTTATATACCCTCTACGGTATATACTTTGCTGAGGAATTTTTATTATTTCTATACGCTAATATGTATGTTTTAGCGACACACATTACACGCGCGGGTTATATCAATTACTGTTATTTAAAGACGCATTGGAAGAACGTCACTCGCATGCATCGCAAACCAATAAAATCGTTAATGGCGACTGTAAAAAAAACACCGCTGCCCACTTATGTATATACCCGCACAATAACAATATCGTAAACATAATCTTGTCAAGGCGAGTGTAAACACACGTCGGTCGAGCGCAATAAGAAAGAAAAAATTATACGACCACATGATGCATATATATCATCTAATAATAAGTATTAATGTGTAGATAGAAAATTGTCTGACGAGAGATGTTATTGCTTGTGTTTCAGGATAATGCGAAACCTGGAAAGGCTATCGGGCAGCGATCAGGACTCCGTCGATCAGGAGATGTACATCGACCTGGACGACGCCTCCGTAGACTCGCTATCCGGCAAACGAGGTCGTCACCATGTCGGCGCTGAGGTAATTAGACGGCCTCCTTTTTCACCTATATATGCAGTTATATACACATTAATATCCCATGATGGCGCGCGATATGACGCAGCTACGTTATATTCGGCATGCGGAACCGTCTACTCGACTTTCGTGCTGAATGTATATAATACGAAGCGCTACAACTTTCACCGAAAAATCCTTCTTCTCTCCCTTCCTCTCTCTCTTTCTCTCTCTCTTTCGTCAAGATAACATCGCGAAAACCAATCACGACGCGCGTGAGCGCCGCTCGGCTTTCTTATAATTACCGCGTCCCACCGATTTTCCATAGAACATCGCGCTATACAAGAAAAAAAAGATCCGTACCTGCATACTCTCTCTCTCTCTCTCGCGGTTTTATATTATGAATATTCCGATACCTACACAACTCGTTCTTACGTATGGCACTGACGCGTTACATCGCACACACACAGTAGAGAAAGAGGAGATACGTTGTCGCCTCATTATATACGCAACGAGTGCGCGACACTTCCTTCCGCAGGCGCTTTTCACGCGTCGGTGCATCGCACGGCCGCGGTGTTGACTATATTTTCGATTAATTTTCTTGTTTCTTTGCGTGCGGACAGCGAGAATTTTCGGCGTATATACATTGCGTTGATATTTTTCTTGTTTACTTCGACATGCACGTGCGTCTGCAATCTCTCTCGGATATGCGAATGCTTGCTTATATCATATGAATCTCGCACGCGCGTCGCAGATGTAAAGGGACAGAATATAGCGGAAAAGTACGGTTTTTAACCTTTATTATATCTCTTCATCGATAAACGCGGCCTTTTATATAACATAATGCCGGTTTTCGACTTTAACGAGCAGCACATCAGCAGCACCGCGGTTGTATCATTATATACATATATATACATACATAAAATTTCGGAAAAGCCATCTCGTAAATGCGTTCGGCTGCGTTCGAATTTAAAAAGAGATTAATAAGAAAGCGCAGCTCTCGTGTATATAAGCGGCGTCGGCAGCTTTCACCGTGCCGAGCCCGCCGGCTATTTATCGTGGAATCATTGCAATTGAGAGACTTGCGATAATGTGGGCCAATTTTCGGCAGCCGCGCGCCGCTTTACATTCTCACAATCGTCGTGTGTGCGCATACTTATATACTTGAAAATTCCGTGAAGAGTCGCGAGAGAGTGGGGAGAGAGAGAGAGAGACCGCGCACGCGAGTTTGCATAACTTGAATTTCCAGTCCGGCAAAGACTAATGGCTCCTTCCAGTAATTGTCGAAGGATATATAGGCTCGCGTCGAGCGGCGCCATCGTCGTCTTCTTCTTCCTCTTAATAGAAGCAATAATTGAAGTTTTACACTTGTACTAATAGCCGTGCGACGCTACTCCGGATTTTCCCAAGTTTGCTTTGGACGCGGCGTCAATATATATCGGTTTCCCTTTTTCTTTGTAATATAGGCTGTTTTTGAAGATTAGCCTCTTAACTGCGCCGGATTTATCGAAACAACAATACCGTGTGAATCTCCGAGATCGTTCGGCAATAGAATTTTTATTTTCATAAATACGACGAAGATGTGGCTTTTTCATTCCTCCCCTCTTCGGCAACGTAAACATCGCCGCGCGGCTTTTAATGATCGAAACACGAGCCTTGAAACGTCAAGATATCATCTCATCAGGTGTATAAAGAAAAGTTTTTTTTTTAGAATCGCTTTTTCTTCTTATAGATTGTGTAAAGGAAAAACTTCTCATGTACATTCCCTTAAATATAGATATACGAGCGTGCTTAAGGTGGTCGTCTAATGGCTCTTGAGGCCGAAATGACCTGAAAAAGTAAATTAAAATATAATTACTTTAAGACAAAGTATATTTATTAGGTACTAAGTTATTTCTAATTAGAAATCCCAGGAGATGAGTAGGTCCCTAAACCCACTTATTTATGCAAAATTATTTCATTTAAAAAAAAAAACAATTGGTGCACAAGTTTTCTTGGCCGCAGCCAGTTGATATAGATTTTGATGGGACAAATTACTTATAAAACACGTACCTATATGGCATAAAACTACTTTTTTTTCTTAATTTTATGAACTTTTATCGTTTTTATATCCGTCAAACAAGGTACTTACTCACAAAACTTTTTAACTCCAGAGCCTCATGCCATAGGTACCTATTTTCCAAGTACTTTGCAACTACCCTATCTAATAAAAATTCATCAACTAACTGCCAACAAAACTTTTTTTTTTTAATTACATAATTCTATGCATAAAGTGCGAGAGAGCTACAGATGGTTTTGGCCAGCGAAGCCATTAAATGGATTTATAATAACAAAGAAACAAATTCCGCAGGTGGGCGACGAGAGCGACAGCAGCGGCAGCGAGCGCGGCCCGAAGCGGGTGAAACGACGCAGCCGGGGCGGCCCACCCACCACGCGCCGGCGCAAGAGCGGCATATCAGCGCGGGAGCGCACCCTCAGGCGGCTCGAGAGCAACGAGCGCGAGCGCATGAGGATGCACTCGCTCAACGACGCCTTCGAGGTACGATATTATATTTATCTCTATCTATTTAATATATATATAAATTCGGCGATGAGCATTTGAATTACCGTATGTAAAATTGAAAGTGATCAATGGGATGAAAGACGCTTCATTATATTCGGTGGATGAGAAGGGATATTAATTGGTTATCGCGATAAACATCGCGTTAATTGAGTTTTGAGAAATTAATTATAAAGTATATGTACGCGCTATAGCGGGGCGGCCGGGCTCTTAATCGAAATGTGCTTTAATATATAATGAGCCGCAGTTTCGTTCGGTTTTCATTAAGAAAATTAAATGTTTTTTGATTAATTAGCCGGCTGTCAAGATAACTCCTTTTTATCGTGAACGCGCATGAACGTAACTTTCGCCCGGAAAGTATATATACACTTCGGTACTTACGGAACTCGACTATAAAGCGTCAAGTATAGTTTACTTTGAACCTAGATAAAAAAAAAAATTTTCTACCGACTTTTTCATCCTATGTATATATAGTTCCGAAATGAAAATTTAAGCTATTTTTCACATGGTTATACGATCTCGAGGCGAAATGAAAGTCTCCCTTTATATATATAGTTTCAAAAATCAGATCTCGCGACCTACTCGATCTTGAACTTTAATGCTGAGTCGCGATAGCCTTTCGACTTTCGCTCTCGTTCTCATTGCACACGTACGTATATATATATATATATATATATACACGCGTGCGCTCGATATTATACGCACAAACTCCTAAAGACTTATCGAGACGCAGTCGCCGATAAAAGTGTTTCATGCCGTTGGCCAATAACCACAGAGCGACTTTTCTATCTCGCTCGCTCGCTCTCTCGCATATATAGCGAGAGACGCGATAAATGCGGCTTCTAAATTTCATATCGTCATATGCGCACGTATATATTGGTTCGAGCTTCGCGGTCACAAAACTCGCTTGCATATACAACAAAAGCGCGCCTCATCGAGGAGAAAAAAAACAGTTTTAAAAGACAAATTCACACGGTTCGCGTTTTTTTTTGTACGTGCCTCTGCGCGTGATGACGCGACGCTCGTTTTTGCCAGCGACCGTTCCGTCGAACGGTGTATATAAGTCGAGAGCCTACTTTCTCCTCCGATAGTCATTTGTAGAAAACCCCATTGGATATAAAATCGAAAAACAAAAAAAAAGAATCTGTGTGTTTAAAGTATCATAGATTTTATATATCTATATGTACGTTTTCAGAATCGTTTTCTCTTCTTGATAATACGTTCCGGATGCTATACGGTATCCGGACGATCTCTCATATATGCATATTATTATACAGTAAAGTTTTCGAGGCGGCGAGACCAACTCGCGACTGTAATAGTATAGAAGACCGCGTGTACACGTGCATGCATGCAAGCATATATTATTCATTCGAATAGGTAGATCCGCGAAAATTTATGCGCTTTGAAGACGAAAATAACCAGTTGAGTTCGTGGAAGAATATAATCACATGAAGCTCTCGTGAGGAGTAAAAATAAGGAAATACAAATCTCGGCTGTGTGTGTGTAAATCTCCTTCTAATTGAATCGATCGTTTTATTCTCGTATATAATGTAGAGACTTTAAAGGATAAAATGTAACTCGTCTTCGGAGAAGCTAATTGAAAGAAAGAACTTGGATTATCAGTTAACCGATACCATTAATTGCACTATTATTTCTAAACATAGATATATATACATTCTGAATGTCGAAAGTATATTAAGCAGCTTTCCAGTTACTCACTTGGTTATTCCAGCTTTGCGCCTATACATGTATATATATAATTTCGTGAATTATTATGTGCTTTCCTTATCATTATCTAAAACAACTTAGACAACACAACTGGTATATATTATTTCAGTGATATTTCGTTATAGCAAATCAATCAAAATACACTCGTAATCAATCGGTAGATAATTAAAAATAAAGTTAATCCAATAACCTCTAATTTTATCAGCAGAACATACTGCAATATCTCGCGTTTAATTGATACGAAACTTGTTTCATTGAAGAGGCTGCTATGCTTGCAATTTTAAAGCACTCCGTTATATCGAATCAAACATTATTTTCATTTGAATTATTCCTTTTGCCTGTTAATATATAAGAATAATTATACATACTTATAGATTCTTTATCCAAACGTAGCTGCTTTATAACCATGATTTATAAACTTTGCTTTTACTTTAGAAAGTATTTGCGTTTTTTTCCAATAAACTCTCGTCGACATTACAAACATATATATATATATATATATATATTTATGTACACAAATATGCTAATTCGCACGGTTTTATTCGACAGCAATTGCGAGAGGTGATACCGCACGTGAAGATGGAGAGGAAGCTCAGCAAAATCGAGACCCTCACGTTGGCCAAGAATTACATAATGGCGCTGACAAATGTCATATGCGAGATGCGAGGCGAGGAGCAACCTTACACGTAAGTTGTTCATCATCACCAACAGCACAATCATCATTGCCGCGGCGCTTTATTAATCGATCGGCTCTTTTCGCGGAAAGCAGACGCAACTGATTATTTACGTGCGCCTGTATGTGTGCTTATAGCGGAGAAAAAAAATCCCCGTTCGCGGCCGCTTATCTTTGCACGCGATCGTCTCTGTTTTCCTGTTCTTTCAATAACCGCAGAATCGGCAATTTCGTATATCAGTGTATTTACATTTCCCTTTATCGACAAGTTTCTACTTATATTTCTTTTTCTCTTTTCTTTTTTATTGGCAGCATCGTGAAGTAACTTGAAAATTACCTAAGACTAATCCAATTTATCAACCAAAGATAAAGATTCAACTCTTTCAATTTTCTGACTATAAGTAATAGAACTTCACACCTCGCGGTTACGCGTATATCAATTTTCATTCTCGCAAAAAAAGCCAGCCGAACAAATCGACTGGAAAAGAAACATTTAAAAACTGCTCTCTTATCAGCAACCTTGAGTTACACTTGCCATTCAAATGAATTCTAAGCTTATAATCTTCATCGACTCCTGCCTAAATATATCTTTCGGCGCTCGGTTCGGCCGATCGCCCTCGTAAAAATCACGCGCGTCAATTTCGATGCATATGTAGGTACACACACACAAGCGCGTGCGCTAGCGATATGTGTATAATACCCGAGCCTCGGATTAATGAAATCGACTTGTGGCCGGCCAATCGATTCAATAATAAAAAAAAAGAGAAGGAAAAGAAACGAACGGCAATATAGCGCAAGTAGAGTAGTCGACGTTTCTCGTTGACTCGCGATATAATATTATACTTAAAATATAATTAACAAAACGGGTCCGTTATATAAGTACACCTGATCTTGATCGCTCCTTTTTGGGAAAAGTCTCGTGATTTTCGGTGGTTTTTGCTCGGGTCATTTTTTTTAATTAAAGAGACAGTAGAGACGATGCCTCCGTCGGTTAAACTCCGGCATTAATTGTAATTATCAAGAAGTTTCAAGTGCGATTACTTTATCGCGATGTACACTGGATATGAAAATACAGCTGGGCAGTAGCAGCAGCAGCAGCGGCACGCTATATACCTCGGCTGGAGAGATAATGAGAATTTATCGATTAAATTATTGCTTTGAAGATTTTCTCGGTTGCCTTATAACGTTGTATATAGCCTTGTGGAAAAACTCTAAATTAATTGTTTCGTTCTACTTGCTATAGGATTCCTTTATTAAAAATGTATATACCGTTGATTAACACTTTTGTTCTGTAATAGAAAAGCGCGTAATTCTTCATCTATCCGTTTAATAAATAATCGGAATATATACAATATATTAATTAAGAAATCTTCCTCTCGATGCGAATTGATTTTCAAAGTTTATTCCTAAACCAATATTATTCTATTTTTACAACTGAATTATTGCCTGTGTACAGTAGTCGTAAAGTAAAATAATAATAACAACGATGACGATAAAACGCGGTAACAAAATTTTTTCCGAGACGCGAAATCAATATATAATTACATCCATAAATTTAAAACACTGACATTTTTTTTCTCTTATGATGCGTGCTTAATTTTATACATTTATATTTCGCTTATCGTATTATGAATGTCGAAATCGCTTAAGAGCAAGCCGTTTTTAAGATTAAAATAAACACAAGCCCTCTAATATATCAATGTTGCGTAAAAAAATCTTACAAAATATAAATATCATGCCATTAGTTCATCAATATTATAATAGTCCAAGAAAATCTGCATATAATTAATTTAATATTAGACGAGTTACCTGTTGAAGAAAAAAATTTTGTCGAAGCATCTCGGTAATTTCAATATATATTTTTCCATTTTAAAGTCTCATCGACGCTGTCATTGTTTGTTAGTGAAACGAACAACCGAAGGACGATAAATTTTAATACGCAGTTTAAACATAAAAATTTAACATTTATCAGTTGTTTCGACTGATAAACGTCATCGCCCAGAAACTAACAAAACTTTGCAACCAC
>JAPYZO010013419.1:0-10054 GCA_030522905.1 Torymus flavipes
AGATATATATAGGGAAAGAGTGAGAGAGAGAGAGGAACTATGGGTGTATAAGGATGAGGAGAGGAAGGAAAGAGCGCGAGGATGGTATGCGGGTATAGAGGTTATAGATGCGAGTGAGGATCGTGATGCTGCGGTGCGGGAGGTTTGGCTTATGGTGCGCATCATGGTGATGTAGCTCGTTCGTTTTTATTTTTCTATAATATAGTATAGTTTGGAATAAAAAGTAACAATATACCCAGTTTGAAAAGAAAAATAACAAAGAAAATGACATCCTATAGAATAGTATCTACGTGAAGTTTTAGTGTCTAAATTGGTAGCGCCGGCACGTGATTGGAATTTCTCCTCGAAGATGCTTTTATTTTGTGTGTTTCTTTATGGACCGACATAAATAACGATTGTTCGACTTATATACCCCTGCAATCACTCAAATTGGAACTTTTACTTTTCACTTTCGTTTTTAGCGCTCGCTATATTCTCTTGAGATGCTCCTTCAGGTTTTCGTATAGCTATAAAGTTACGGTGCGCGCTTGTTTGAAAAATCACGGTTGCCACAACAAGACCTTATAGATTTTCCGGTCGTATACTATTATAAAAATCATTCCCAAAGTTATTATTAAGCACATATTATAGTATTCGAAATTCCATTTGTATTCTGAATTCGAATTGATTATGTTTCGAAGATGTAAAAGATACGTGAAAAAATAGCTTCTTGATTTATACACTGATGTCGTTAACGAATTAACATATACGTGTATATTTTTCGCATCAACGATGTCACTATGTGCAAACAAGATTTATGCGTATATTAGCGTATATATACTAGAAACAAAAATCGAGATAAAAGCGCTGATAACGGGTATATTATAAGCAGGCACAACCGGTGCATTATTATACTTAAAAATATGTTAACATCGTCAATACTAAAATCTTACTATTTTAAATAGTCAATATATTTCCACTAAGAATACTCACTAATTCAACGGTCCACCAATTTTAACAAATGTTTAGTAGTTTTTTTTTCATTAATTCAACTTTAGAGAGCAATAAAATTTCATTAACGACTCGACTATACAAAAATCTTTCAACTTTTGCACATCTCCATGTCCTAATCCTGATAGGCCGACCCGAGTATATCCCCAGTCCCCACGTCATTGCGTCAAAAAATCTGCATGACTCGCGTTACAACAGCTCCACATATATAACATCACCCTCTTTGTATGCATCCCACACACAGGCGAGTTTCTCCGCTTTGTAAACACACAAAACGCATATTAGTTTCGTCTCTCGAAGTCGCCGGTATTCTGTTACTCCCGCGCGTGCTCGCGTTGCGACACGTATACGTCAGAGCCGCAGGTACATTTATTTTTGCAGCGTGTAATTAATAGTTCGGGACAACACGCGGGAGAAGAATGCGTCTGCTTGTGGATTTTTTTGTTTGTCCTTAGGATGGTGGGGGTAGACGTGATCGTTGCCTTAAACAGTGCGCGCGCGACAGTTGGGAAACATAAGACACATTCGTCATGACGGTGCGTGCGTATGTATAGCGGCGGCGATAAAGTCTATATATTGTGCAATTCGCGAGGCTTGCGTAATGGGCCGTCTAAACAATATAGTACGGTAGTAATGTCAAAAGGCGAAACTATTATGTACTTCTGTGGGCTATTATTATTCGACGAGTTTTCACGCGCGTTTATATATTCCAGCGTTGAGGTGCAGGCTTGGAAAGAAAACAAATTATCATATACCTATGTAACATATTGGTATACGAAACACAAGGAAAATTCTATTTCCAACTATTCTTTTTTAAATGATCGTTTAAATTTATCTATGATCGTTTCGTGTTGTTTTTTTTCCTTGTGAAAATTAAAAACGAGTCGTTACATTCCCCTACAATTAATATGTACATTTATCTGCATATATATACATATATGGATTCTCCAATACCGAAACGACATTATATAGATAAAAAGTAGAATTATCGACGACGATGTATACAGTAGTATAGCTCGTAGCATTAACACCCATCGGCAAAAAAGGATAAACATCGCCAAGTACCGTAACCTAACTGCACACAGCGAATAACCATCCAATACATATCACATACACACACGCACGCGTTTTCCTATCAAAACACCGCACGCGCAAAAAAGCCTCTATACAACCTGTTCCCGTATACTGACAAATCTTTCTCCTTCCACGCGCTGTCTATACGTAAGTGTATGGAAGAAGAAGAAAAAAAACCCTCTCACCTGCAATGCGATGCGCACACGCGACTTTCCCATTCGCGCGCGCGTCTAATCTGAATGCGCGCCATACATATAGCTTTCGAGCCGCTTTTCCTTTCTCGGCATCAGGCCGATAAATTTAATGTCGCGTCGGTGAGATGGCTCTCGTAAAGAGAGGAGAGAGAGAGCGTAAGTCAGTGGAGAAAGATGCATAGGTAATTATGTGACGGGTATAGGTATGTATATGGATCGATGACGATTGAAGTTTAGTTAGTTTTTTTCGTTCTCTTTCTTGTTATGTAAAGTGAGAGGATTTGCATGTGATCGTTGGATCACTGTATTAGAGTGTGGAAATTTGGGGCTTTCTATAAATGCGTTTGTGAAGAGGAAGTAGGTTTGACTGATTGATTAGTAAGTAGATTTCTTTTCGATTTAGTTTTGAATGGATCCATCATTCGTTTGATGAGTATACATATATATATACCTACGCAGTTTCTTTGGATATATATTTACTTTAAAAATTTCTATACGCCCACTAAGTTTCCTCCGGACGATTAGTGCGTCAAATATGGTATATTGGTAGCCCGATGAAGGACAAATATTTGTTTTTCGCAAACTTGTGATAACAGCCTATATAATTGATGCTGGTTTCCTTCTAGAGAATAGGTAGCATTGGGGTTTTTTTTTTTTTTAACGCTTTGTTAACAGAAGGTCAAGAATAGAACGGAAACTCATATTTTTTTTTTAAATAAAATTTATTACACTGTCAGAAAACTTGCATATATATGGGTGTACATTTCTGACAGTAGCATAATAAATAAATACTATAATAAGTATACTTAATTTTTGCATTTTATTTATCTTATTGCAAGAAACATTAAGTAATGCATTATATCGAGGAAAACATGTTTTTAAACGAGTTCCTCACGAGCTTATCCACGAATTTATACATTTATTTTATATTATATCCGACTTAAAAGGTCGAAGATCTATAAGTATACACGCGCACGATCGAGAAATATTGAAATGCGAGCGAACATTTGAATATATACTTTTTATTTATTATAATTGAAGCGAAAAAGCACTTTTAATTAAACGGACGTAGAAACTTATCGAGCATATTATAGTGTACCGCGGCATCTTTGATGCAGGTACAACCGTTAAAGTTTAACATATCAGCTGTTAACGCCAAATTTCTGAGATCTCAAAATTTACTTGTATATTCGAGTTCCCTTGAAAATTGAAATATTCGTTCGAAATTGCCATTTCCTTAAACGCATAAACTCTACATTCTTACATTAAATCAAGTCAAACTACTCGAGTAAAGTAAAATTACCGACATATCATGAAATATCATCCCCATTATCTTTTCATTCTCCCTAATGATAGCAAACCTATATACACATTTATCACGATACCGCATAAACTATAACGTAACTCCTCTAATCCACCTCTACACCACGCTATACTTATATAGCTACCCTCGCTTCCTCACCAATCACCAAAGTGCACTCATTTCCCCGTGCAAATTAGCCCCCGCGAATCTGGGTTACACATCTTACACATGCTCTACCCTAAAAAACACGAAAGCTCCTCACACACACAGAAAATAATCACGAAACCGTGTTGACGCCCTTTTATACACATATACATTTTGACCCGTGCGCAGCTCCTGATTTGGCGCGGCACTTTGAAAGTAGCGCTCGCACGCGCATGAAAATTCCTCGAGCGGCCCAGTCGTCCTTGCTGTGTGTATCTATATAGGTGAAAGTGTCCTGCGCCGCGCGTGCATGAACGTAAGATATGCGAGAGGAGAGTGTTAATTGAGAGCGATGTTGATCGATAGAGCTGTAGCTTGCGTACGCGTTTCACTTTCCGAGAGAGAGAGATACATATGATGCGCGTTTTTTTTCTTTCTCGTGTAGGACGACGACCCGATTATTGCAAGCGCGGGTATAAGATTTAAGAGAGTCAATTAGGAGATGAATGCGTATGTAAGCGTCTAATGGGCGTATATATTAATGACGCATTTAATGTAGCTTTCTCTATGTGTGATGATGGCATATTTCGTTGAGGTTTTTGGTTCATCGGGCAGGGTAGTATATATTTGGTGAAAAGTGCGATAATTGGTTTCTAATTAACGAACTACCATGTATACTTCACTTTCTATATATAGCTCACTAAATCTCAAAATAGCCTAATTCCCATCTGTGATTTTCGTACACTTCTATGCATTCACCGTTCATCAAATTAAATGCATTTTTAACGTGGTACTATGTCGTCACGTCAAATGGCCAGCGGCTCTCTCTCTCACACGTGACACTGTGTCTTTCAAAGGCATCTCCGTCGTCGTCACGTCCCGCCGTTATCGTCTTGCTGTGCGCCTCGCTTATCGCGCAGAAACAAGCTTTGTCTGCATGCCCCCGCGTGTATTATATATATACCTACGCTGAAAAATATGCAGCGGCACGCGAAAAAGTGAATTCTTTTAAGACGCTTTTATGGCTTGTAATGGAAAAAAAAGACTATCGTTACGTTGTACATACATATATATAAAAACGCGGATCTGCGCTCTTTTATAGAGCTTAGAGCGCAGTTTAATAGAATAATCACATATAGTATAGCGATATGTATAGGAATATACACTAAAAGAGCGAGTGCAAGTAAAAAAAAAGCGCATCGGTTCTTCCGACCCATCGCAAAAAAATGCGGCATTTACGTAACGCAAACACAGCTATGAGAGCTGGAGCGCAA
This sequence comes from Torymus flavipes, assembly GCA_030522905.1. Taxonomy (NCBI): domain Eukaryota; kingdom Metazoa; phylum Arthropoda; class Insecta; order Hymenoptera; family Torymidae; genus Torymus; species Torymus flavipes. Next base: position 4,980 of record JAPYZO010013419.1, read on the forward strand.
TTATATATCCGTAACGAAAAAAAAAGCACTAAAAAAACCAACAACAACAGTGCGCGCATCATCTCTCAGAGAATAAAAACGTCGAACGATAAAAACCGTATAGATCGTCGAAGTCTTTTCCCAATGACGCACTATGCACGCCAATGATCGCAAAAAAACTCTCTCCGTCGGAGGCCGTAAAACGCCGCCGCCGTCGCCGTCGTAAACTCTTCTTCGCCTCTAATTTTATATATATGTATATATGTACACGTGCTTCTTCTTCCACGGGGAGTAGAGAATCCACGCCATGCAAAGTAAGTATCGAATCACACGCGTCGTCGGGGAGGTCAGCCCACGCGGAAACTGCAGCGAGAGGTTGAAAAAGACTGTGCACGTGGGCATGTATATAAGTACAGCGTGGGCGGATATAATGGGAGAGAGCCTTGAAATAGATGATGAGCGCAGTGCGCGTGTTTTTTGAGACCGGTTAAGGAGTGAGAAAAGTATATTGTGTCGAAATGCGAAGCATTGTTGTTTTCGATGGATTGGGTGTCGATGAGAGAGAGAGAAAAAGTTGTTTCGGTAAAAGCCTTTCTTCATATATATATATATAAGTGGTCGATGTGTATAACACGCTCTTTCTGTTTTATGGGGTTTCGGGGTTCTGGTCCCGCCTACGTTACACACGCGTGCTATATCCGGCGCCTATTAAGAACGAGCCGAAACTGTATAATATGAAAGTCCATCGCGATGTTGATGTGTTATAGGTTCATTTCTTTTTTACGTTGAAAAACGTTTTGACTTGAGACAATACTGCAACGTGGCCCAAACAGAACGTCTTTCCCAACCCGAAATGTATTTTTCTTTCTTAATACATTTGCCATAATAATGTATATAATTGCATCGACAATTTAATGACTCGTTAAACGAACGATTATCGTTGTTATATATACCCTCCTGCGCGGTTTATCGTTCTACTTATGTCGCAAATTACAAGGTACAGCCCCATTTTTCGAGAATTAGAAACAATGTGTGCGCTTAAAGGACGCTCCGCACGAAATTATACCTGCGAGCATCAACAACACTAATCATAGAGCCGCGCGCGCGCAGTCACATTTTTTTCTCCAATTATAGCCGCAGCAGTATATGATACCTATTATAGGTACACACGATGTGTTTTTATCACCTGCTGGACGAAGAAATTCGTCCACACGATATAAGTATATAATCATACATCCTCGGTAATCGCTCGCACACAATCAAACAATTAGGTATACGACTTTCGCGAGCGCTCGAATAATTCCCGTTCCCAGAAAATCGATCTCCAAATCGTTCCCGCGCGATGATTATTACAGAAGATCAGCACGCACTCCTTATATATATAAACGTGCGAGAGTTGACAAAAAGACTTTTAAACGTTATATTTCTTGGTACGGGTGAAATATTCGTCGTGCCGGGTGAAACCTCTGCGTTTATAAATGTATATGCATGCGCGCAATTTGTTTCAATCGCTGCGTGTATATTGATTGAATGGTTTATGAGTGAAAGGGTCGTTTGAAAAATTAGCTTTCCATGCTTTTTATATTGTATAATATACGCGGTGCGATAAAGTTTCAGCGTGTCTACTCGTGCGATATATTTATTCTCTGTAAGTATATGTACCCGATGGTTTTAACACGTACTTAATCTTATATGCCGAAAGTAAATGTCTCAGGCGGCACCTGTATATAATTGATCGAGTGTTGTTGGACGAAATCGCGTTGAGACTTTTTAATTGATCGATGGATCAGTAGACGCGTATACACACACACATATTTTGTTCTCCCTTTAACGTAATTAAAACATAACAAAAAGATGCACGCGTACCTTATCAGTAATTTCACCATAAAATATTTCGACAACAACAACAACAATACCTTTGCTGTTTGTCAACGGCTAATACCTCTCCACATAAATCACCTCACAGCAACATAAACCATATAGAGCCGCGGAATTCCAACGAATCTAAAACCATCCGCGCGCATGCGCCCGCTCTCAAATATCAAAGCTGTACCTATATATCCCTCTATATACATGCGCGTGCACTTTCCCTCTCTCACTCGCTACCTCGTAATATATCCCACGAATGTTGGATTCCCACCAACTCTCCGAACGGGTCGAACAAAGAGCCCAGAGGAAAGTTCAGCAGCAGCTCGGCGACGAAAGGGAAAACTCATCCTACATACCTCACGCATACCCACATATATATATATAAATCCGGCAGTGTGGACTCTCGGTTTCATGCACATAAATGTACCGCGGCGTCGCGGGAGAGCTGCTGTGCTCCCTTAAAATAGAGAAAGCTAAATTCGTATAGAGGCTGCAGCACGCATCATGGGGGTTCGCTGGAATATAGCTCGCGAAGACGCAAACGAGCTCTCGTTTTAGAGCGACGACGAAGCGCGGGCCGCGATTTATTTGGACGCGGCCGCGCTGCTGCTGCTGCTGCTGCTGCTGTCTGTGTGATTATGATGTGTCGGGAGACGTTAATAAACTGTTTCGAAGAGATGTGTGTGTGTACCCGGATGCGAGAGTTGGGTCGGGAGAAATTGGATAGGGTGCGCGCGGGCGGCTATATTATGATGGAGTTAAAGTATATAGCGCTATGAAATGTTGCGTGTGTGATTTTGATTGTTGATGATGGCTATATGCGGAATATTGCGTGAGTGGTAGCGTGTTTTCAAGTTTTCTATGCGGTCTATTATGCGTTGTTGAATTATTATTGACGTAATTTTTTTACGTTATAAATGGCTTGTACTTTACTTTATTCATTTTTTCCACGCCTTGAGTATACAATATATATAAAGAATTCAAAAAACCAATTATTCCGAAGAATGAGAAAAAAGAGTATATGATAGCTCGCAGGTGGGCTTCGCGAGCATACCGTGTATATATGAAATTTCGCACAGTATACGTAAATGTGGGCGCTTCGACGGTATATTCGATAGATATGGATTCATAGAGGAGATGGTGTGTTTGCTCGAATTCTCATCTATACCGGAGGATATATTTTTTTTGGCACAGCGCCAGTTCCATACTTCGTACGCGCGGCTTCTCAGAATGCGCGTTATCTATATATACCAAATATACAGAGCGCGCGGCCTGGATCAATAAACGCGATGGGGTGTTTTTTTTTTTTGAAAATTCTCCAAAATATTTTGTTTATATCAGTTATACATGTTTTAATATAGCCCAAATATCCCCTATTGTCTCGTACACTGCACTGAGAAAAATGTGTGTAGTCGTTACTTATACTATATCGTATAGTTGTCAAAATATAGTTACGGTTTCTATTTTTTTCAGTAAAATATACTATATTTTATTAGTTGTATACAATATTTTAGTAGTTTTAACTATAATTCTTGTAAATAAAACTATAATATAGTCAATTTTACTATAAAATATATAGTTTGACAATTTTGCACTATACGTTATTGTAACAGTGACTATATTTTCTTCTCAGTGTGCGTAATCGAAATAGTTCGTTTTTACTCTAAAAAATAAGCGTCCCATAACGAACAAACCAGTGAGATACTGTAATCTTTAAAAAAAAAGTCATCAAAAAAGAAAGATTCTCCATCGAAACTAAGAACAACAACAACAACAGCGTTAGCAACAACACAGCATCGAAACAATACCGCGCGAGAACAAACGGCGGCGTTTTAAACTCGCCGTCATTAAAAATGCGACGCTGGCGTTTCACCGTTCCAAGATAGTTCGCCCAACCCTCGGGACCTGCACCCCCTCTTTGACCTACATATCACGCGGCGAAGGGGCTGTCGAGTGCGCGTCGAGGCTTTTGTGACTCTCTTCCTCTCCTTATGCGAATTTCTTCTCGTCGCTATAAGAGGAAGACTATTTCGTTCGGAATATGGGGTGTATTATCGAATCGCGTATGTAGTTGAAGATGCTTTCGGGTTTTCGAGATGATATTAAATTGGTACAAATGTTTGTGAACGTGACACGTTATCATTACGGTAAGTGTGCTGCAGTAACGCGCCGATGCGTCGCGCCGCTGACATAAACTGCTGCACCACATATATATATATAGATGCTAAGGTATGTATTATGCTTAGTCGGGTTCGCGCGCGAACTTCTCTCCGGATTGAGAGTAACGCGGAAGTTCTCTATCGCGATGCGCGGCCTGTGATCATGACGACGTAGTGCGTAATGTAACAATGAATAAATCTATATAAAACAGAACGATTAGCGAGTGTGGGTATATATAGTTAATGGGTGTGTGTGCGTGTGTTTACGTAACCCGAATGCTACCAGAATTTCAATTATAGATCAGACCTAGTTAGCCGCGCACCAACGGATCTCGTTACCAGTATCCCATACCTATATATGTATGAGCAATTCTATAGATGGAAATCATCATATATATAACTGGGTACGAAAATTAAAGAAAAATTTGTTGAGGAGCACACTTATACCTCAAATAATCGGGAACATGGGGTTTTTGTTGTTGTTGACAATTACTTTATATTTCTAAAAAAAGTACTAGGTATCATCTTCGTGTATAAATCATTTTGTCAGAGAGAATCGCGCGTATTTAAAAAAAAAAAAAGAAATAAACTAGATAATGCGAGTAGCTTTCATTTGCTTCTTACCGGATGAAAAAATGTTGATTCTTGAAAGTGAAAAGATATACGCAAAATACTGTGAAAATGCGAGCAGCATGCCATTGATAATATAACTTTTGAAGAAAAATCAATATTTTGTCATTCGGTAAAAAAGAAATAATAGCTCGTGTTCTCTAGTATCATTTTCATTAAAAACAAAAAAAAAATCTATTTTGTACCCAGTTGTTTGATGATTCCTGTATATAGAATCGTTCACACTGAGACCCACCGTTCCCTCCCAAAAAACCTCTGTCAATTAGATCAACGTTTTCCACTTAAACTCCCAACTCGCCACTAAAAACATCCAGCCCATACCTCGTCATACGCATATATGCTGCGGCCTATCACACGCACGTGCACTTTCCCTTTTCATCGCGCACGTGCGCCAGGTGTACATCGCTCGTCTTCTCCTTCTTCTTCCGTACACATGTA
>JAPYZO010013420.1:0-16822 GCA_030522905.1 Torymus flavipes
CTCAATGGCTATATAAGCATGCGGGCGGGTGCGCTTCTTTTTTTCTCACACGCGCGCTCGAGCTATAGCAGCGCACGGCTGGGCACGCGGTAAATAACGGGGCGCGGGTCTAATGTTGCATGAATGGCGATAAGCTGCCATATTTCGCTCACGTGGGAGAGACCTTGTCTCGGTGGGTATCAGGTGAACGCGAACGGGTATCAGGGGCCGCGCGACGCTGAATAAATAACGGCCCGCTGCGGTGCCTGCCTCCTTTAAGATTGTCGAGTCGGTGCGGTACAGTCGAGGTGAAAAATGACGAGGTCGGGTTGTGGTTGTGTAGTTTGTTTACGGGGGAGAGAAAATTGATTGTCTGTGGGAGATTGAGCTGTCTAATGAAGACTTTTATGCGGCGCGATGAAACTGTGGAAGAGGTTTTGGATGATTAATGAGGTATACTGTTTTTCGGTAATCTGTAGTAGCATGGTCTTCTCAAGTTGTTCTTTCGGGGACATTTTGTTTTAAAAGTTTCGGTGTGAAGTTGTGAAGTGAAGTTTAAATTACTTTACGCTATATACATAACATTACAAAAATTGTAGAGAATGTTTTATTCTTTATAACGGTAATATTATTTATTTTTGTTAAGTCCCAATTAATATAGAACTACATTAAATATTAAGTTTTGAAAGGTACAACAAGTTTCACATACTTTTAATCACAAACACATCCATAAAAATTATTTTAGTATTTAGCCTACTATAAAATATTAAAATACCGTTCTTAAAACGGCGATGGGCATCTTCCCGTATCTTTTCAAATGAAAAATTATTTGAACTACCTCAAATAAATGAAAATAACAATTTTCATGAACGCTCAGTCATCTCAAATTCGTAAAATTACATCACCTTAGTTCGACGGCTTCTACTGTGCCCTTCTCCTGCAGTCTGTACATCCCTCAGATCCTTAAAACCCACAAAAGACGCACGCGCAGATCCAAGTACAAGCCTTCTCGTCTTGCGGTTAGCCGACTCTCTCCCTCTCATCCTTCGACGGACAAATCGATTCGACGTGACTGGCACTCGACAAATCTCCTGACTCTCCGTCTTCTTCTCCCTTTCTCTCTCCGCGCGTCATCGATCATACAGCACCGCGAGTCTTACGCACCCCGTCTCGTCTCTTTCACTCTCCCTGCTCCACCGTGATTTATACGTCTGTAATTTGGAATGAAGACGCGCGACTTATTATTCTGCTAAAACCGCGCGGCCAGCGCGTTATTGATGTCGCTGTTGTCCAGCGTCGCGTCGTTCGTTTGACAATACGTGAGACATTTGTCACTGCTGGCCTCGTTGGCTTTGTCGAAATTAGGCTTTGTTGTGCGAGGTGTCTTGCGATTTTATCGCAAAGAGGGGACTGAGACCGACATATTTCGGGAACGGGGGTAGTAATATTGTTTTTTTTTTTGTTAAAGATGATCGATGTTTGAGCAGCGTAGAAATTTGCATGTTCAACTTTTTGGTGTGCAAATTTATATTGGAGTTTTAGGAATAACTGTGATTGTATGATGTTTGAGATTATTGAAATATAAAAAATAACATTAGATAAACAAAATATTTGAACATAAATTCAGTAAGATCATCAATCTTTACACTTTTCTACAATTTTACATGTGTCCTTTCAACTTAAAAAAAAATCGTTCAGAACCACTGGATTCCAACTTACCCCTAATCTCACAACCCTATCTCTAAAATAAATTTTCAACCGCAACACCTCCTTGAATTTCCTCATTAAACCTCAACAAATCATCCTCGCAAAATACCCCCTTAGTAACTCTCAGCCACTACACCGCAGCCCCCAAACTTTCCGTAACCCTCGCCACCACGGTTTCCGCTTTTTCCTCGCTGAAAACGCCATGCACGCGTCGTTGTCGTTGTCGTCCCTCCCCATACACACGCGCAACTGTACACGCGTGTATTCGCGTCTGCAGGCCGGAGGCGTAAACGGGCTCGTGGATTATCCCACGGACGCGCGAGCGCGGATTTGCATCAAAATGAAACTTTCATAGACGGCCGAAATTAATGAATTTTAATAAGGGACGCGCGCCGCCAGAGGCAGCAGTGGGTGCGAGCTTTCGCTCTGTCTCTTGCCTTGTTACAGGGCGCGCGAGCCGCCCACGCGTGATTCGTTAGTCTAGCCGTTGGTTTCCGCAGCGATGCGCAGAGCGGCAGGCCTCGCGTGATGCGATGCCCGCGTACCTCGATGGGCTATTAACGCGGACGTTTGGTTGAGCAGTTTTTCGTTTTTATTGATTGCGAATGATTTTTCATAAATTATACGTAGAGAGTTGTTGTTGAGCACAGTAGGGTTGAAACATTGTTAATTTCTATCTTATTTTTCTACAATTATATTTGTGTAGTAATTTTTCTTTCATTGGAAAAGAAAACATAATATATTATTACGCTTATTTAAAACAAAGATTTAATTTCTATATTGTGACATTAAGAATTTACTAGCAAAATATTTTTCATTTTTTTATATTCCCTTTATTCATATAAAATTTTCTATAAAATTATTAAAATAATGAGATAAACAGCGATAGTTTTTTTTTTGGAGAATAAGGATTTTTTATTTTTGTCTCAAAACAATACTTTAATTAAACAGTTATACATAAGAGTTGAAAATTCATCTCTAATTTAAAATTAGCTGTTCGAAATAATGCAGTAAACATTTATATACTCAATATAACGATTTTCTACAACACTAAACAAAAAAAATATTTCTTTATGTTACAGGTAACATTCCACAACCTATATATAGCCATACCATCAAACCATCGAATAGAAGACACACATCCAGCCACAGGTCAGACGCGAGATCGAACCTCGTCTTCATACATCCAGGCTTGGCTTATCAGCCTGCAGCCAATAAAATCATGCCATAAACCAGGCGAATACAGCGCCTGCGCGAAAAACCACATAACGCTCAAAAGCCCGTATAAGCAGCCACTGCCGCTACTACTACCGTATGAATGAACCTCGGGAGGAAATCCCGCGCACTCGCTTCGACGACGGCCTGAAATTCTCTCCCCCTTCCCCCGTATCTCCATCCTTCCGGTATATGAAAAAGGAGGGAAAGGCGGGAGTTTATAAGTCGGTAATTTAAGGCCCGCGGCACGTACGCCGCCAGCAGATCTTCGCCGCGGCGCCGAAATAAATCAAGCGCCGCTGCCGCTTTCCTTCCTTCGCACCTATATAGGGCGCGAGCGCGCGCTTTACTTTCGCCCCCGCCGTGCGCGAGTATTCATGCGCGCATCGCGAAGAGAGAGGTAGATATAGCGCGATACGGTTACCGCTCGCGGAGCGCCCAAAATTTATGTAAATTGCTCCGATATTGCGTAGACGGAATAATAACGGAGGTCTTTGTTTCGCAGGAAGTATCCGAGTTTGTATGTTTTGGGAAGGTGATTGTTTGTGGTTTTTTTATATGCGTAAATGCAAATTTTTGGTTCCCTCAGAAGCTTCGATAGATATAAATGATAGACAGATATATACTTCAAACATATATAAATGTTTACGTAAAATTGACTTTATAAAGTGACACAATTAAAGAAACAGCATTTAGTTTAATATATCACAGAATTATTAAAAGATCTTCATAATATGTTGAACGCTAAATCCTCAGAATAAATATGCTAATATTATGAAGATTTCATGTCAACAATAAACAACCGATCGCTCTAAAGTAAACGTACACTACAAAACTGTAAAACTAAACCTTTCTTTGCAAAGACTCACCAAAACATACAATGCAGAGTCCAGCAGCCCACTAAGCCACCCGCGATCAAGGAAGCCTTAGGAAGAATCCACACGACTACTCCGTACCCCGTATAAATACCAGAGATGTCTATATTGGCAAATCTACCAAACTTTTAGCATTCGATATTGAAGAAACAAAATAAATTTTTGTAGAGCACACTCATAAGACACAGCCTACGCTATTCAAAATGTTTCAAAATGGTAAAAAAATAGGGTTACTTGTTTTTTCGAAAAGGCACTTTTAATAATTAAAAAACCGCTGCCAATATATTGGCACGTAGCTTCCTCCAAATAAATTTATCACTCCTATATGTATAGTACATAGTGCAAATATAAAATATCTTTATTCATTCTACATGTTTTTTCAATAATTTAACTACTTCATTAGTATTTACAAAATTATTCATAACTCAGGTATGCGTTAATTAGTTATATGAAAAGATATACGTACAGCCATGAATAATTTTGCTGCCCTCCGGCCGGAAAGCACTAACTTTCTGGCCGCTGTGCGAAACGAAGTTGCCGCTTTCCGGCGTCGTCGAGCAGAAAAATAGCATACAGACCATGGCCAGTAAAAAACCGCTGCCAATTCATTGGCCCGTGGCTTCCTCAACCTCAATTTGCTGATTCCTTTAACTAATTCTATAATTAATTCTCTTTCGAATGCGACCCATCCGATTCAGATAAATAAAGCCGTTCTCGAGAAATTATGATTTGGAAAAAGGTTTAAAAATTTTAACCTCAAATATCTCTGAAATTTATGGACCATTCATTTTGCCCAAAGAACTCGACCGAGAACTACCAAAAATCAACCTCTACAAGAAATTTTGAAACGATTAAGTCAATTTTATTCCCGTAATCGTTGGATATACAAAACTCATTTTTTTCATTTTTTCATTTTTTTCTCAAAAGCTAACAATCAGAATGAAATTAAATTTTTACACATTATAGCCACTTATGTTCTGCATTATCATGATTTTTCTCCAAAAAATTGACCGTCTAGTTTAAGAATTATAAGCTATTTAAAAAAAACAAAAAACACATTTTTATTACAAACAAAAGAACCGAAATAGAAAATTTTTTTTTAGAAAATTTAGGTATTTTAATTCTGTTTTGAATGCTACCTATCCAATTAAAATATCTCAATTCTATCATTCAAAAAGAGCGAAAATAAATTTTGGGAAAATCGAAAATTCGAAATAAAACAAAAATGCATCGGCCCAATCAAAAAACGGATTTTTGAGCCGCCATCACAAAAAAACGGCAAAAATGAGACCTGTCCGGTTAAACTCGACCGTGTAGAAGCTGAGATCCTAGCGTACACACACACACACACACACACACACACACACACACACACACACACACACACACACACACACACACACACACACACACACACACACACCCACACACACCACACACATACACACACACATACACACACACATACACATACACACATCCATACAGACATTTTCAAAAACCATGTATTTTGATTCCTAACACCTCGGAAAACAATTATAACATGTTTTTAGAACAACTCCAAAAATTACTATCACAAAGCTTCCTCTAGGAGGAAGCAATTAAAAATAACACTTGAAAATGAAACAGATTACATCTCTCTTAATAGCTAAATCGTCTTCCAACGTTTTCAAACGTTTGCTTACGATTCTATACGTTTGGGTATGTTTTAATTACGATTTGGACCTCTGTATTCCAATTTAAAGCTCTCGTAAAGCTAATAGTAATTTAGGCTCTATGTAGCCGATTGGTAGCGTTAGAAATAAAAACGTATAGAATACGCAAACGTATAAAATCGTAAGCAAACGTTCGAAAACGTATAGAATACGCAAACGTATAAAATCGTAAGCAAACGTTCGAAAACGTATAGAATACGCAAACGTATAGAATCGTACAAAAACGTTCGAAAACGTAACAGGACCGTATGGTTTTTATTTCCGGAAATAATTCATTTTAAATAATGGGTATTTTTATAGAGCAAATTACTCTTAATCGATGTATTTAAAGAAAGCTTTTACTTAATAATTTCCATTTAAATATTTAATGTTTATATAGTTAGTTATATTGTATTTTTGATTTAATAATTTAATAAATTTGTATCAAGTCTACAAATTTTCGGTTACTATAAAAATTAATTAAATCAACGAAATCTATTATTTTTAGGAAAACCATTATACTTAAAAAGATTATTTGTTTTAAATTTAGTTTTAAGTTAATTGTTTTAATCAAGTACTGTTAAATAAATAAGTTATACGCGTTATAAACACTAGTAGCTTATTAACCAATCGCGGTGCTAGATTCTAAAAAAAGGTTCTCTGAAACATTGGAAGAAACAATAGCTATTCATTTCAGGTAGAATCTACAGACGAATTATCAGTAGGAAGAGATGGTGTTACGCAATTGTACAATTAACAAGAACAAGAATTTCTACGAAATCATTAGTATTTAGTTTATTGGTATTTATGAGATTTTTCTTTTGCCAGGTATGCGGATTATCCCTATAAGCCTTAATATTTAGTTCATTGGTACACTGAAAAAAGATTGGCGCGTCAGCTGCCCTCTGTGGCTCACAGTTCTTCGTGTTTATAGGGCGTCTGACGCCCTGTCCTCTTTGCGCATATACCGCCCCCTTCTGTGCGACAGCAGCATATGCGCGGTGTACGAGTTGTCCAAGCAAGCAGTATAACGGATTCGAGAGGCAGTGCGCGCACGCGTGAAGCGCTGCAAAGAACAGCAGAGGCGCTGCAAGGGATAACCTATACTCCTAAACCTATAGCGCACCCTTTAGACTGTAGAGAGCACTGCCGATGCGCCAATCTTTTTTCAGTGTATTTCTTGGATTTCTCATTGGTCAGGTATGCGGATTATCCCAAAGCGTAATAGATCCATAGTGACTAGCGCCACCATCGGTCGGCGACGGAGGCTCTATCGTCCATATATACCTAGATGCTCGAAAGACATGGTCAGTTGTTCAGTCAACACAGACACGCAAGGTCTTATGAGCTAAGGCAGCTGACAGTGTAGTTACAGAATCGAAGCACATCGAAGAACATTAACATGTCTGACAAGACGAACATGAATCTGGACCTTACCAAGGAGAACGAGATGCGCCAGGCTGGTGGCAAACACCACGACAGACGGACCCATCATAGCACATCCCGCAAGGGCGGCGCTCTCCGGTCAGTTGTCACCTGGAGGCCCGCTAACGGCGGTGGTACTGGCGGCGTGATACGCAATCGCGGCCGCGGCGACATAACCCATAATCGCATAACTGGCGGTATACACAGAATCGCGGACCTCAAGCGCAAGGCATTACTTGGCCCTAACACTGGCAGAAATTTCTGCGCAGAAGAGCCAACCAAACTTGTCATCTACAACTTGGATTATAGAGTGAGGAACGATGTTATATTTGAGTTGTTTAGTGAATTGGGCCCGCTGAAAAGAGCGGGTGTGCATTACGACAAATTCAATAGGTCGCTCGGGTCGGCCGACGTCGTCTTTGAGAGGAGCTCCGATGCCATCAAGGTAAGCTGTGTTTTTATTACTATCTGAGTTATTCGAACTCAGAGCAATGCTTATCAATGTGTAAAAACTTATGAGACTAAATTTTCTAATCAATCCGAATCTTCTTCCAGGCCCTAAAAGAGTACAATGGTGTACTATTGGACGGTCGCCAGTTGAACATCCAGCTCACCAATTGTGAAAAGCCTGACATCGATCCGGCACGCACAGCAGGCTTTAGACGTTCTTCGAGTCGACCTGGTAGCTACAGACATGGCGCCAAGCGCAGCACTACTAGTAGAGATCGAGAACCCGCAGACAAATTCTGCACTGGCACTGGAGAAAAATCAGCCAATGACAAAGCTTCAGATGACAAGTCCTCTAGAGACCTTATGGCGCAGAAGAATCAGATAAAGACTGAAGATCTTCATACGGAACTCGATGAGTACTTCAAGACCATAGTTCTGATCGAGTTTTGCGATAGCGAGTAATAGCATCACATTATTATCTCTTCTCTCCGTGGATATGTATATATGTGGCCTCGAAAGAGTGAAGAGACGAAGAAGAACGACATTTGTGCGAGAAAAATAGAAGTTAATTTAATTTATAAGACTGTAAGACCGATGGAAAAATTCTTATCAGTGGAAAAATAGAAGTTACTTGGTGCTGCGCGAGGTAATGTGCCAGCCTCCTCCATATCTTTTCTTAGTTTTTTTCCCATTCATGCGAGCATGAGAAACGATTTGTAATTAAGATAGCTCGAAGAACGAGTCTCGCGCATCTGTTTTTGTACAATGTGTAATGTATGATAAATGTATATAAATGTAACATAGTCTTCCAAAACCATCCCGTGAAAGGGACAATGTGATCAAGAAACTCTCGAAAAGTTGCGAAAGAAAAGGTAACCAAATAATTTGCGAGTACCTACCTTGGCCAACAACTTCATAAATACGAACAGTAACCTTCTATTTAAAATAAACGGATATAAAAATATTTAAACTATATCTATACGATCTTAATTTTTTATAAATAATCCAATACTTCAATTCCGATATTTCCCAACTCCTAAACACTTATCAAGTAATGTTTCCTATAATACTTTCATATATTTTGATAGATACATTTTAAACTATAGTTCAATTAATTTTTCAAGTTCTCTTTTCAAAATGGTAACTTTTTAGACCGATGTATACAACCCTGCGTTTCGCTGTGCCTTTCACACTTATATCGATTACAGAACTCGCTTTCTAGTTTCCATTTAAGATTTTACATCCAGACGAGTTTCTGTGCATAACACAACGAGCCTGTTGCACCAGTACATAAGCTAAAAGTAAAAGATAACAGCTTCAATTTAAGTTGAGAATCGTTAAATTCGATCGGTTAACGGCTCGGCCGACAATTACATATGTTCTGAAACATTTCTTATTTTACTGACCTTGTGTCGTAATATACTATAAAATGTAAAAAATGTTCTTTCGATAAACGGCTTTTTCGATAAAAAATTAAAACTGAGAAAAATGCGACTACGTTCAAGTTGGCTCTCATATCTAATTATTGTCTATAGGCACACTTTCCAGAGGTTGATTTATCGAAAATATGAGTAAAAACGAAGATTTTACTAGGATCTCAAAATGTTTTGACGATAGGCACTTTTTTAATAGCTTAAAGAAGTAAAAAATTCACCAAAATACGCACAGAAGTAATGAAAAATTTATGTTTGTTTTTATAGTTTCATGAAAGTGCGTTCCTTTATAATTACCTTCGCGATAGAAGAACATGTTCATACACTCAGTGTTTGACAATGTTATGTAATTACATTAAATTTTTAGTAATCTTAAAAATTTGTTTGCTTTAGAAGAGAAAAAATGTCAAAACGAATAAGAATTGTTAGGGAAGAGGATAATGTGGAATCTCTAAAAGACGGTCAATGTTTAAAATTTACTGTAAATGCAAATTTTCATGTTTTCATAGATTTTAATAATTTAATAAGTACTTGTAAATTATTTAATTTTAGACTATATCTTGCCAAGAAAGAAAAGAAAACAAAGTACTAGGAGTGCCTCATGTTCAGCAATCATAAAGACTCCACTAAGTACACCTAACAATAAGAAAATATTAAATGACAATGAAATTATAGATAGTATAGATCTTACAAGCGATAATAATCATGAATTCGCACAACCTCTAAATATCAAGAAAAGTATTGGTAAGAATCAAAATAATATTTATAAAAGTAATTTAATATTGAAGGAAAAGAAGTACTTGTAAATTATTTAATTTTAGACTATATCTTGCCAAGAAAAACAAGGAGACACAGTACTACGAGTGCCAATAAGAAAAAATAAATATCAATAAAATTGCTGAAGATCTTAAAGCAAGCGACAGTAATAATGATAAAAAAGACTTCTCGAAGTACTAGTTTAGCATCTAGAAAGAATGAAGAGTCTCTAAAAGCTAATGATAGTAAGAATATTATTAAAAGAAAAACTAAGAAAAGATCAGAGACTTCTCAAAACAATGGTGAAGATTCTGAAAATGAAGTAGATGAAAATGAAATGCCAAATGCAAACAAAAATGTTTCTCCCGGATGTCTTAGATCAAAAACTCCAAGCCGTAGTAAATCAACTACTTTTACACCAGTTAAAAAGTCAGTTAAAATAACGCGCACTACGAAACCGTAAAACTAAACCTCTCTTTGCAAAGAATTGTCAAAACCTACAAAGCAAATTCCAGCAGCCCACGCACGTACGAAATCCCGCCGTTCCTCTAAGCTGCTCGCGAAGGAAGCCCACTGTTATACCTCCCCGCTCGCTCTCTGCTCTCATATGTCACGCGACTCGAACCCTCCTCGATCTTGCCGCTGGGGGCGGCTGCTGCGCAGACTCCAGCAGTTATTTATTCGAGAATTACCGTAGCTTATAATAAGCCCCACTTTATTCCTGGCTGCGCGGCTGGTGCGAGTGAGCGAGCGCGGTAAAACAGATTCTCCGCTGTGATTTAATTGAGTCTACTTGTTGGCGTGACGCACGGCCCGGTGCGAAAGTGGGTCCTGCGTGGGTGGTTAGTATCTTTTGGAAGGGATGGGTCGGTATGAAGAGGAGGTTTGAATGTTGCTGTGATTGAGGAATTGCGCTGGAAATAATTACAGGGTTCAGTAGAAACATATGGTATAGTCAGACAAGACTTAATTGATAATAGTTGAAATTTTGAAAAAATTTTAAACAATTATCTGTTCAATATTCACGAATTTCCCAAGCAACTATTTAAAATTACAAAATTTCATACCATTCGCTAATCTCTTTGAAGTTAAATATATCTGGCATTTTCTTTTTACGAAATTCTCCGAACAAGGCACGTTCACAGAATCCTTCCATAGTTTCTATTAAAATCTTAAATACATTTAAAGCGGATGTAACGACTGCGGCGCATACCTAACAGAGCATGAATTCCCCTTCCTAACCAAATATTTTTTAAATTCTGCGCAAACTTCAATAGCCATTCCTTGGAGAGCGCATAGTTAGAGAACTATCCGACTTTGTTGAAAATTTCCCTCTCTCTCAAGTTCCGCGCTTTTGTCGGAACTTTCGAGCTCCCCGTCGAATAATGCAGTCTTCGGCGCATTCGAGAAAAAGGAGCCAAAGAGAGGCAGAGAGGGCGAAATGCGCGCGCAAGCCGGCGAATGGGTGTGGTCACCTATTCCACAATGGAATCCTGGCCGAGGCTTGAAGGTTTTTAATAAAGGTTATTGGCCGGTATATTTTGCGGTAGTTTAGAGTTTAGTTGACGTCATTGAATAATAATTTAACAGGATGTGCCTATAGTACAAATGAGAATAATTTACGCGTAGCTAAATAATAACTATAACTTTGTTAATTAAATGATGACGTCTAATAACAAAATTCTTTACTTCTGTGCAATATATTTTGAAAATAGTATACAGTTTATCATTTTAATTGTTTTGAAGTTAACAGCAGCATTCAATTTATTTAAAATAAGTAGTATATTTTACAATAAGTGCGAAAAATGTAATTTCCTATATTGATTATGAGCTACCCCATAATTCCGAAAATGAAATTAATTTAAATATTTCAGCTATTCTAAAAGCAATTTTTATTACCTAAATTTTCGTCTAAATAAATAATTACCCCAACAATTTTCAACTGTATGTTAAGTTTGTGCGGGAGAGGGAATAGATCATCACAATTCACCGTTAATTCAATTCAAGTGTCAAAAAATACATACATACGAAACATTATAAACAAAAATCAATCAATCTTCATCTACAAAAGATCGCCACACAACCACTGCATCCTTTCTTCAAGAACCCAGCCGACCCAACTTCTGCACCACCTCGTCAATTCCTTGGCGCGCCCGCGCGTAATCTCCTAGCAGCCGCGCGCGCGGTCGCGGAAATTGCTCATCGCTCATTTGCTGCTGCAGGCTCGCGTGGCCTTGGAAATTCACGTCTCTTCTCTCCCTACCTCTCCCTCACACACATACATACACGGTATCGCGACGTACTGTGCGACGGGGAGATACGGCGCGACCGGGGGGACAGATTAATGTGACCCCGTCACCGTTCGAACAAAGCTCCGCACAATGGCCAGGCGCGCGCGAGCGAGCGACGGTGACATCGGCCCAAAAGGAAGACCGAGAGAGAGAGGGGGAGGTAGAGAGAGAGAGAGAGATGGACAGAGGAGGAGGAGGGCATTGGTGCCTGGTTTACGACAGCATCCAGGACTTGTACGCCGTATGTTCGTAAGAGATTTGTGAATTATGTAACGGATGCTGGCTACGAGTTGTTTCGTATATACCAGGGCTGATTGTGAATTACGGTCGGGGTATCGTATTGATTACATGTGAGCTCTAATTTCACGTTCAAAAGTTTGTATTTTAAATGCATGGTGTATAATTTTATTTAACGTCAGTTTAAATTGAAAATATCAAGATATTATTGATACTTATCAGAAGAAGAATGTTAACGTGATTGGTAATTTTTATAATATAATTTTGGCAAAAAAAAACGACCGATCATCATCTGTACCTTCGATAATCCACTTATCACCATAAATATCTCAAAGTACACGATCAATTAACACGATACTTACGCTAGACTCACAACTCAAAAACCCCGCATCTTACAGGACAACGCACTCTTATCCTCGACAAAAAAAAGTTACACACAAAAGGGAGAAGAATACAGCGGAACAGTTAAAGTCAACATCCAAGCCAAAGTCAAAAAGGGACAGAAAGGGTGTCACACGACTACAATAGACTACCACTGCTACTGCTAGCACAGCTCTCCAGAGCACCGCATTACCCCGGCGCGCTCCGATCGCGTATCTCAAAGCTTACAACTGGATGCGCTCGAAACGGGGGTGGGTGAAAGTATTGTCCCCGGTAGCGAGCCTCATTTCCCGCGCAGCTCGCCACGCCATTGTCTCGGAGATGAACCGGAGGGCCGCGCGTGTGTGTGTGTATGTCGCCTGTGGACCCTGTAAAGTGCCGGCCATTATTCGAACGATTAGCCGAGCCATCGGGGGATGATCCGGCGTACGCCTGCGCCTGGCTATTATTCGTTTTCGATTGACTTTCGAGCCTTCGACGGTGCGCGCGTTGTTATTTTCCTTTTTTCTTTTTCGTTTTTGACGCGATGGGGGATTAGAGGGAGTGATCTTGATTTTTTGGGATTTGAAAGTGCGGATAATTTTGTTTTTGTGTGTTTTCCAAGGATTATTCAGTTACAGAATTAATTTAATCTTATTCCCAAGGGGAAAGTTATTAAATTTCATTTAATTTCAATTTTGTCGAATAGAGAAAATACCATTCTGAAGTAGGATCAATACGCACAGGTATATTGTTTCATCTGGATTTATTTATAATACTGAATATTGCAGAGAATGATTGGATTTTATTTTAATAATAGTATTCTAGATCCGAATAAAATCCGAAAAAATTTTTACAGGATTATCTCTATTTAACAATTTTGCGCAAAATTTTCATAACAAAAACAATTCATTAAACACCTATCAAGAGCTTACCGCGAATTAACCATAAAAATGTTTCCACATTGCACTCCACCAGACTCCACCAAACTCACTGCCACGGCAATTTTGAATTTCGACGAAAGCCCCGCACCGAAAACACTTTTCGCTCAACTTAATGCTACCGGATTACCATCCATCCCGATGCGCTCTGCGCCGCAAAGCGCCGAATTCAAAACGATAAGCGAAACAGTTCCACCGCCTCTGCCGCGCAAACATCGTTCGCCACTCTCGAAAAATCGAATCGCAAAGTATATAAGCTACAACTGTCTCCCTCTCTCTCTCTCTCTCTGTATACACACGAATGCGATTATCGAATACGGGAAGGTCGTCGTTTGTCCCCCAGGCCGGCGAAGCGTCATTTCCCTTTGACGTGGTCGACGCGACGAATCGAATCAAAATTTCATTATCATTTCGTGCGCAAGGGCCCGAAGCTTTGCGTAATGGACAGAATGGCATAGCGAGCGATCGACGTGTCACGGTGTGCGTCGCGAGTGTTTTTACCCGGCCGGTAACGTGTTTGTCGTCGGATTGCGATGTTTGTTTGCGGCGACGAATTTGTAGGCTCGCGAAACTTACTAGGTAATGGAAGGATGAATGTATGTTATGGTGCTTTCATGATGAATTCCAAAATTTGCTATTAATGAGGTATGGTTTCTGAGAAGTAAGGTTGTAATATTGCTAATAGAAGTATGAAAAATAAATGTAAATTTTGATAAATATTTTAGTTTTACGTTTGCTGAAGATGTAGTTATTAGCAATTCTTGAGAATGTATAATTAAACAGCTGGGAAAGCTAATGTGAAAACGTTAAATTTTTTTTTCAATCTATCTTCGCAATATATAATTTTGAAGAATTTTGGATAAAGCCTCGAAAATAGTAGGTAAAGAATTGATTATTTTTTATTAGAATCAATATTTGACTAAAGAAGTAGTAACAACGTAGCATTCGTCAGACGTATATCTTTTTAACGTTTTCATAATCTTTTACTTTAAAGCGATCGAATTTCAGGTTTATTTGGTTGCTATCGGTAGTCAATCGCCAATTTTCATTTCGAAATCACGTAATATATGTTGATAAATAACTACTTGAAAATAGAAGTCTAGCTAAACAAAGCATCCTTCTGCATTCATCTACAGGGGAACGAAAAAACATAAACCAGATGTAGCCTAGAGCTGGAAGATCCTTTCTATATCAGAAAGAAGCATCCAACACACTTGATTTGAATCACGAATGAAAACGGCTTCACAACCATGCGGCCATCCAAGCGAGCGCCAAAACCGCTTTCCAAACGATCGATTCGCGCGCCCGCACGACCGATAAAGTCCGCTCGTGGAATCTCCCTCTGTGCATTGCTCGCGTACACGCCGAGGGGACTCGGTATTATTCGCTCCTCTGAGAGGACGGCAAAGCGTCATTATCCCTTTGACGCGGTCGACGTGCGCGCGGCCGCTCGAATCAAAATTTCATTATCATTTTAGCAACAGAGCGAGAGGAAGAGAACAGAGAGGTAGAGGAATGGCTCGAGTAATGGACACAAGAGCGGAGCAGATATCGGAGCGCGAGGGGTAGTTTTCCTTTGATATGATACATTTGTCATCGGATTCTCCGGCTGTGTGTTCCCTCGGCGCTTTTTCCGATTGCGCGCCGCCGTGGCTGCGGCAAGGCTGATTGCCACACGTGTGGATGCCGGGATAAGGTGGCGGACCGGGAGATTGCGTTTACATCGCGTGGATTGATGTACTTCAGAGAATAATGTTCCGTTTGAGTCGGACTATACTGTTTAGTCTTGTTTTCTGCACTGTGAAGATTTAGTATTTTCTTTAAAAAGATTCGTTACTACAACTATGTGGAACGTCGAATTTGCTTCTACGGTTCAATTTATTGTTTAGAATTTCGTAGAGAAGTAAAAAATTCATTTCGTTTGCTGGAATATTTCTCACTATTGCTTTGTTTTCTATAAAGGATTCGATTTGATATTGAAGTATTTGTCGAATAAAAAATAGAAGTTAATAGTTGAACAATTTCTGCGAAAATCCAATATTTATTTACACTGCCTGCTTCATTTTTGTTTTCTTTGTAAAAGAATTCTTGTTCAAGCTCTATTCGTTAAACTTTTTTCCAAAATTCTTCATCGTTATCAAAGTATTTTTCCAGGAATTGCCGGAATCCGAGACCTTTATAAATATAATTGATAGGGGATGTTAACGTCGATGTTAACGTCAAAAATTCTTGGTTGCAGGCAATTAAATATCCGATAAAAAAAAGAATTTACTAAAAATTGGTTTCGATTCGATAAAGCTTGAAAATCACAAACATAAGGACTAATTGACTCACTGAAAAAGTTATACAAAGTTATGAAAGTACAATTATGTAAGTATACGTTATGAGAATCGTTGATTACAATTATTGTTTTTAAAAAAATAGTTCGATTCCCATATTGTAAACCCTTCACTTCATCATCTTCCCTAACTAACAACATTATTTTCCATCCCTCAAACAAACTACCTCATCGGATCTACTCCTCGCACTATTCCAACACCCATATACACACTTACTAAACCCGCACGCGCATCGCGGTCGACCGGACAGTCAACCCGAGCGCGCGTATCGGTATTCCGCGGGCCGCGCGCATCCACCTGTCAACAGGCCGGTCACGCAGCAGCGTTTACGCGGCGCTATGTGTGCACACACTGCAGTCGCGGCCGAGACTCTCGACGAGCCTTTAGATCTTCGAGAGAGAGAGAGAATGTGTGTGTGTATACGTACGGTCGGAAAGGGGCTTTTTCATCGGAAGGTTTGTACGTCCACTCGTGGATGTTGTGTGAGGGGGACAGAGAGAGGTTCGAGTGGCTCGGTTTCTTTGAATGTATGTCGCGGATGTTTGTCGAGTTATACTGGGTAGGAGTTTGTGCGTTTGTATGGTTGGAGGATGACGATGTTTGGTGCTTTGTATGCAGTTATGAAAGAAAAGTACTTAACGGCTATTTTTTCGGAATATTGGAATAGAGTTAATTCATTTGACTGGGTAAAGAACTTTTTGGTTGAAATAATTTTTATAAAGGTCCTTTTTGAAAATATTATGGAACGAAAAGTAAAGCTTTCTTTATCGCAACATGGTCTGTTTTTTGTAATAAACTTATATATCATAGCAGTGGAAATACCAGAGATAGCATATATATGCATTTTTATCCACCTTTTGAAAAAAGACAAGCTGCAAAAATCTTGCGTAATGAGCCTGCCAATGTCAATTATTCTAAAAAAAATTGATCTTTAAAATATTAATTACAGTCTTATATTAAAACATCATATAAAGAAAAATTGTCTTGAAAAAATTTCTATTTATGTGATAAATTATTGTTCAAATATTCTTATTCCCACGAGTGAGAGAAGAAGGATTCTGTAAGAAAACCGTTATTTTTAATCATATTTATATAATAAATACAAGTACAAAAGAAACGA
>JAPYZO010013429.1:0-16933 GCA_030522905.1 Torymus flavipes
TCCGACCTACATTAAATGCAGCAAACGTACAAAAAAATAGTGAAATTGTGCATGCAAGCAGTAAATTTGCTGTTTGCATTTGTAATTTTACAAAGGCGATGCCAACGACAGCTATCGGGCGAGACGTAAAATTACAATTCCAATAGCAATTTAAAAAAATCTTTTGCACTTTTCATATTTCAATCGTAATTTTACAACATTCAATCTCAGTAAAATTACTGTCACTATTGGTAAAATCGCCACATTTAATGTGAGTAATAATCCGACCTACATTGAATGTCGCAAATTTCATACGTTTTTAGTAAATTTAAACGAATCTTGTCATATTACGTCATTGAATAACGTAATTCGTCTAGTATTTAAACGAATCTTGTCATATTACGTCATTGAATAACGTAATTCGTCTAGTAAACTTACTAACTCGTAGTTATTTTACAAGAATATTTTTTAGAGTGTATATGGTTTCATAATACTTTCGATAATCTTCAGTTTCATCGCCATTGTTCTAGTTATCATGAAAATCTTTAAGAAGAAGAAAATGCCTAATACGACTTTGAAAAAGAAAAAAACTCGTATAGATTAAGGAATTGTATGAAGTTCTATTAATTAATGTTTAATAATCTATAATATAATTAATTTTAAAAAGTTTAATAAGATAATGAAAATAATATGAACATACTGCGTTTTTTATTGTAATTTTTATTGTTCTAAAAAATGTTCTAAATCCAGATCTTATTGTTTTCTAATATTTTCAACATTCTTGAGTAACAAGATGAGTCATACAAATGTTAATATATTTGTGCCTGTGTGTGTGTGTGAGTGTGTGTGTGTGTGTGTGTGTGTGAGTGTGTGTGTGAGAGAGAGAGAGAGAGGGAGTCAAAAATTATAATCTGGTGAAATTTTAAAAGTTGTGGATTATTGTTTAGTATCAGTTTCACGTCTCCACGAGGTTGATATATTGGTGCATTTTGGATAAGTGGTTACCCCATATTTTATATTTTACACTTATAATATGTATATGTCTTGCAGTACATAGGTGTATTTCAGATATTAATAGTTTTATTCTATAGTTTTTATTTCTAGAACAAATAGTTATAATGAAACAGTACGTTACGTTCGAGAGGTATCAAAGAATTGCGTTTTCATTATTATATTGTTCTAGTTATATTCATATTGTAAATTCAAAATATTATATTTTACTTTATATATTTTAATGGTATTAATTATAAAGTTATGCAACAAGAGGACGTAAAATAGATCCAACAAGAACTAACTCATGATTGTGCTTACAAAATGACAGCCAGTTTTCCTATTATTAAAAATTTTCTAATTCGACCTTAAATGCAGCGTGTCACGCTTAGCACACGAACCTCGTCGACGTTAATATGACGGAGGAAGTTGACGAGCGTGGGTCTATCCTCATTTCCACGCGAGCCATGTTCGAATATACATCATAAGTTCGGAAGTCACAACTCGCAGGGCGACCCATCAGCAGGGGAAGTGCCTCGGAGGTCTGACCTCGTCGCCAACTCGCGGCACAATAAAGAATCCGTCTCTGTCAGCCGCACACACCCATCCAACTTGGCCGTGCGACGGCAAGGAGAAGAGAAGAGGGAAGATTGACACGCGGACAGTTTGCGCAAAGCGCGCTGTCTCGCGGTCAAAGGGGCGGAACGAGGAGAACTTGTAGCGATCACGCACGAGTACAGTAACTGACTGTCACACGGGCTATCACGCGAGGAACGATGACGCGGCAAGTAAGTGTGTATGCGGCGATGCATTGTTGCGCGGAAGATCTTTTTGCAGGCACGCAATAAGATATATATACGCACGCGTATAATGCACCACGTGTCGTACGTGAAGATTGAAGAAGGGCGCGAGGAAGAGGGAGGCGGCGGGAGAATGAATGAACAGTGTTATAGTACTGTCTAAATGAGAACTGAGCGACCGAATGGAGATAATAGCAAAGATACGATGATGGTTCGGAGTGTCATTATTAGATACCAAGGCGGAAAGGAAGATGCCAATGAAGATACTTTCTGACTGTTGCTCAACGATACGATCTTATGAACTGACAGTTTGAAAACTGTGAAAAATTTACTTTTAGTCTTCAAACCTTATTTTTTTATTGGTATATGGATAATATAAACAAATCCTATACCGAAATTTAAACACTCGAAAGCAAAGATTGCGAATTCGTAAATTGTTATACTGTAATTGACAATCATAAAGTCGCTAGGAATGAAAATTTAACGAAGCTAGAAATAATAATGATTATTCAATACCCTTACCGGGATCCATGAAGATATAAATTGGGGAAGCATCAAAACGAGCGCACACATGCGTAATTATCTTTTATAATAACATTATTGATCGTTTATATTTAAAAATAACGAAAGAAAGTCATATAATTTGAGATAAAGCCTCATCGGCATCGTTTGCAGTTTGATTATCAAACTTTATACGTGGCGCACTAACTTTTAATTTATTAATAAAAACCGCATCGGCCCCGATCACGTAGCTTGCGCGCGCTCATGGGAGGAATGGATATCATTATCGCGCGAAAGCTCTCAATAATTTAAGAGGAGCGGCCGGTGTGGGCGGCGCTCGGAGCTTTTTGACCGCGCCGATGCTTTTATAGTTTTCATGGGATTTAACGAAAGTAGTTTGGATTTATGCGAAGCCGCAAAATTTGACATCATCGCGCTCGCCCAGCCCCCGACGTTCCATCGCGCTCATATTATACGTGTGGCACCGCGTGCGCGTTACAACTCTCGACTCACCCCGCCGCCCCCGCGCGCGCTTATTTATCGCACGGAAATTTCGCTGATTAGTATCGTGCGGACTGCGCTAATGCGTTGTCTCGTAATTCATCGATTTTAACGACGCGCCCGCGCTTCTGACGCTCCATTGAATTCACGCGCTCGCGCCCCGCGTGTCTGCGGTGCGCGGACGCACAATGCCCGGCCGCGCACGGAAAAACCAAAAAATCATATTTTATCAGGCAGGACGTAGTCGCGGCGCGCCACACCGCTGCGAAATAAAAATCAATTCTGATCGTAAATAATGGCATTTCATTGATTTCCCGCCGAATTTTCAATTTTAAGTGTATAAAGTAACAGTAATAAGTTTAATTTGACCGATGCGAATTATTGCGTGACCGAGCGACGAGCCCTGCACACCCAGCTTGGGCTATATATTAACGTGCGGCTGCTCGTTTCGTGTAACCTGTCACAGTTACAATATATATTATTTGCGGGCTTATTACACTCTGCGCGCGGGTTGCAAAATTATTTTCGTTTTTTATACTGCAGGCCACGTCGATAATAATAACGATAATTTCGGCACAACTATACAGCAATGTTAATAACTATAATAATAACTATGATAATAACGGCAATATGCAGGCTCGTGTAAATTTCGTCTCAATTTTGACTTTGCAAGTAAATACCTTGTAAATATACATTTAACAATCTATTGGGACGCTCTTTAATGTTAACTACTGTTAAATTATTGTACAATAATATGCTGTTAATTTACGGTTATGCAGCTCGATACTTGCACGAGGCAACTGTTTTTCAGTAATAAATAAAAATCATAAAGTTATACCTTATACAACCGATAAATTCTTGCTTTTCGTGCATTTAAAACTTTATGAACATTTTCTCCAAAATACAATTAGTTATGTATGTTTTTCTTCTACGATATAAAAATAATTTAAAGATTTTAATGTTCGTAAAGTTGCTTTGGAAATTGGCGTAAGAAACTTTATAAAAGTAATTTATTTACCTCGTGTGATTGTGTGCTCGGACAACAGTTTTATCGCCGAAAAAAGCAAATACAAACGTGAAAGTAGAAAAGTGAATAAACGCATCAGGAGCAATTATTCAAGTGTACATCATCCGCTGCAAACGTTTCTGCCCGCGCCGACAGACATTGGGTCAAAACAAAAGCGGTAAAAAACACAGCGTCAACTCTTGATTCGCCAGTCAGAGAGGAATTTCGTGCAGCCCAAGCTCGCGTGAGGGGGGACGAACGAGATAAAAAAAAGCGTGGAAAAACCGGAGGGAAGAGGTATAGAGAGTCTGGGTCGGCTGCAGAGCAAGAGTAACAACAACACGCGAAAGAGCACGCGAGGGCAAAAACGAAAGAGGGGGACGGAACGGGCCGAAAAATCGGGTGACGCGGAAGAGGCGAGGGAAAGAGAGAAAGAGAGGAACTGCTGCTCTCGAGGTACAAGGGGTGGCTTTTTCCAGCGAGCGAACTAATAGACTCCCGCGGACTACTCGTCGGCTCAACTCTCGCGCCCTCTCGCTCGCTTTCAATCTTTCTCTCTCTCTCTTCCTCCCCCATCGTTCCGTTTCCCTCTCGCTCTCGCCCGTTTTTTCCGCGCGCCGGCTCGATCTCTACTCGCACAGCTCGCGCGCGCGGGCAAATAAAAGTTCGCCGCGGCGGAGCAACACCTGTTGAACCGCTGGCCGGCCGCGCGGGCTCCTGGTTGAAAAAAGAGCGAGCATATAGTGGTGCAGCGAGGAATCGGCAATTAACGTATGAAATCTGTCCATCACGCGGGCGCGAGCCAGCGATCAGCCGGAGAGCCAAAGATTTACGAGACGAAATAGACGGGAGCGTGCGAAAAAACTCGAGTTCTGTCGCGCGATAACCGCCACTCGAGCGCGCGCAAGTCCGACTTTTTCTCGCCGATTTATCGCTCGACCATCGATTTCCTTTTTTGCCGTCGCGCGGCGACTGCAATAATATTCCTTTTATCGCTCGTGAATGTTGGCAAGGTATTGATTACCTTTATGACATTGTTGTAAGCGTTCGTGTTCAACGCTGACGTTTGATGAATGGCTGTCATAAACTATATTTACTTTATATGTGTAGTGATTGTTTCATATTGATTTCATAAAGTTTTCAATGTGACATGGTGAATTGTTATTCACAAAAAGAAGTAGTATTGGTTGTATTCAATAATATGGGAGAAAATTAGCTTGTTGAGGGAATTACTGTTTTGCAGTAAATATAGTAGTAAATAGTGAAAAAAGATAACCGGTATATTTAAGGGATAATTTTTAACAATAATAAAAGAGGAAAGAAAGCAATAGAAGAGAACAATTGAGTGGATCTCGTAAAGCACTATCATCGGCAGGGCTAACTACGTAAAAATTGGCTGCTCCATAAAGTGTAACGAGGCAAAAACTCGGGTTCAAAAGCCGTACGCGCGCGCAGTCTATTTGTACAAATCAACGGCGCCTCGCGACTGGGTGAAAAACCGCGGAAAACATCGGAAAACCGCGTGGGCGCGCGCTCGCGTCGGGGCTGCAGAGGCGAGAGGCGGGCGCGTTTTTCCATTGACTGGCTATGCGCTCGCTGCATGAGCGTACGCGCGCGCTTATCGTATCTCTCGCCGGCGATTATCGCTGGAAATTGCGCCCTCGGCGCATCGGAAATTACGATGAAAGGGATAAATAGGCAGGCATTAGCGCCGCGCGCGAAACCGTTCCGGGGGGGAGAGGGAGAGAGTCACCCGCCGCTCGGTATTATACGAGGGGACACACCGGGACGCTGCCTCTGCTGCATTGGGGCCGTTACGACCTTCGCTGGATTTTTAATTGTTGAAAGGCTATTTTTAAAAGTCCTTTATTTTTACCTCGTTACGTTTTCACGGTGCGTTCGAGGCTGTTCGTGGGACGTTTTTTTAAAACTCTGGATACTTGTTAATAATGTTGGTAATGAGATAATGATTTTATTGAATTTTTATCATGGTCTATACGCAAAATAAAAATGTGCGGCAGCTGCAGGATGATGTCGATTTATATTATGCACATGAAATATATATATTTTACATGAATACATATGTGTTGATATAAGTATATAAATAAAAAGATTATCTTTTGAAAATCGTTGAAAAAACATTTGAAAATGGTCAGAATAGTTTCATATAATATATTTATTGTTGAATACAATTATTGGTTGACAAAAATCTGCATGTTCATAACACAATATCAATTATCATTACGGTTATTAAAAAAAAAGACTTTTTCAAAGTTTGAGCAATCGCCGTTTGCTTCACATAGGTAACATTTATTACAATGAATAACCGCTATGCAATCATTGCAAGCGTGTTTAAGTATTCCAAGTATGTTAAAAGATAATGAGAAAAAAAGTCGAACAGGTAAATTTTAATTTAAGCATTGTCGATAAAAATGCTCATTGTTACGGGGATTTAACGATGGGATATAATCGATCACTCGTTAAAAATGCACTAAAATTTCGCGTCCAGCAATGTATAGTCGTAAAACGAATGTGCGCCTCTATACAATTTTCAACGAGGCGCTTTTATATACGAAGAAATCAGCCGGGCGCCCCCGCGCCTCATTACGCATTAACCCTCTCTCTCTCTCTCTCTAACGGCCGTGCTTGCACGCGAGATCGCCATGCAGACGTCATTGCATCCCTGTTCCCCATATATTTATACCCATCGAATGTTCATATCCGCGAGGGCAGAGGGCGTTTACGCATGAGGACGTGAAGCGGGGGCCGGTGGCACGGGCAGATTAAAGCGATATATAACCCATTCGACTGGGCGCATGGAACGCGGCCGCGCGCGTGTGACGTATTTCCTACTGACGAATCTCGCGAGAGGGCTGGACCGCCGGAGGGCCATCCGTCAAGCCTTTTGGGGCCACGTCCGTCAGTCATGCGTGGCGACCACTGCCGCCACCGCGCGCCCCGTCAGCCGTCAATCAGCCATCGTGGGCATACACAGAGAGCTGATACGCGCACCACCGCCAACTGAATCCGCGATCGCGCGCGAAGGTCGTTTTGCCCCGCACACGCCGCGATATGGCCTTGGTGAGATGATGCGAGCGCACGCAGCCAAGTGCGCGGTGCAGACTCGACGCCTGATTAATCAATTAATCGAGCATGTCCTCTGTGCGCGAGAGCGCGTTTGGCTTGTCGATGGAAAATCTCGCTGCTGCGGAAGTGCGCGCGGTTTGTTTTGGGATTATGGCAGCACTTGCTTTTACGGCTTTTGCTTTGATTTTTTATAAGGAACTCAAATATTTTTAAAAGTAAAAAGTTCTTACAGTTAATATTCGATCGCAGGTTAAAACACTTATTCTTCAATTATGTAAAGATTTTTAAATATAAGAACATTCTTGATTCTTATGTATGAAACTTAATATACTTTTACATTAAATTTATTCTATAGTTACATTCTTATTAAATTTCAGTTACATACCTAATTTTCAATTAGATTATATTTACATTTCAAGACATCTGCAACATATTTGTACGTTAATTTGTTTTCTATTATGTAGTGAATTTTAATATACTATCATTGAATTTTAATGATATTTATATTAAGTATTTAAGTATTTTGAAAATTGAGTAACATTTGCAACTTGAAAGTTTCTTGAATTAAAGGACATTTTTGGTCCATACAAAAAAGGGAGTTACGTAGACGTGCGATAGTAAGCGTGTCGATCATTTAAACAATTCTTAAATTAGAACAGCCGGAGAACGCGAGTTCCACGCAAAAAGAAGCAGTTGGGCAGTCACGCTGACTTTTTTAATAATCCACTCTTTTACTGTCGGACGTCTGCGTCCGCCATCGCACGTGTACGTAACTTCATATTTGCGTGGACATCGCGTTTCCCGGGTACTTGGGTTTGATATCTTTTATAATGATTGACTTGCTTACTGTCACACGTCTACGTAACTTCAATGTGATCAATAATTTCAAGACAAGATAATAATACTTTTCTTATTGACTAACAAGACCAAGACAAGAGAGAAATTTTCAAGAATTTAGGAGAGCGGTACAATAATTACTGAAATATTGTATTGTCTTGATCTCGTGCAGTCTACTTACATGCTTTGTCATTTTAAAATACATTGTTCAAATTGAGTTTAATGTTTTTTATGGCTATCTAAAACGAAATCTTCGAAGAGACAAGTAACAGATAAATTTAAACGTAATAGAAATTGGCATAATGTTCGTTTTCATACTTAGAGTAGACATCTATGTGACTATCTGTGGAAAATATGTTTGTACATCGCATGTGTAAGACGTAAGAGCGTGTGAATCGTGCATGAATCCACATTACTATGAACTAGCACTCACCATTGCCTAGCCGATGCGATCCGGCGGCAAAATAAAAGGGTCGCTCATGGCCATGAGGTGCTGGCTCTTTCACCCTCCGGACCTACCGAGACATACGTTTCGAGAACACCAACTCGACCAGTTATTCTTGAGACCAGGCATTACAAATTAACCCATAAAACTACCCTCGTTGTTTAGAAAAGATTGTTGCGGCCTAATGACATTTGGGTCACGTCTTCGTGAAATCGGAGTGTGAGCAGCCGGCGGAGGAGAGCCGCTACTGTGAGTTTAGCCCCGATAAGCTTAGGTGTGATAATCTAAGTTGATCAGATCGTTATTGTTGTGGGAGTTCATTAAATTATATTATTAACATTGTTTTTTGTAAGCTTCTGTGATTATTATATTTTATAACGAAGCGCACAAATGAAAAAATAGGGGTGCACAAATACTCGGCTTCGCGTATTTGAACTGTATCGAACTTTTTCTTCGAACTTTTCTTCGAGTCGAGCACTCGGTACTTTGAACTACTCGTGTCAAGTCAACTACTCGGACCAACTCGCACTACTCGAATTAGATCGAAACAGTTGGCTCTCTTCTCATCTCTATCCGATCATAGTTCGAATAGTTCAATATATCGAGTAAAAGATTCGATTCGACTCGAGTTCGTTTCAACAAATTTACTATCAATCTTTTTATTTATTAATGATTTATAGCACATTAAAAAAACGTGCAACAAGCCATACGCTAAAACTGCCTAAATACGACCGATGGCTCTAAAAGCTTGCAACTTGTCATTCTCATGCGACCCCGCTTCTGTACTGTTCTGCTTCTGCAAACATCGCAGTAGAACAAACCCAGTCGTCTCTTCAGGCCAACGCTGTATATATATATACGCTAAATAACTTTCGGATGCTCCTGTATCTCGTAAATTTCTATCGCGACTTCTCCATCTTTGAATCGTAGCTCCTTTTGGCGCGACGCTCGTTTGTACAGAAACAGCAGCAGCAGTACAGCGCAGCCCTCAATATCGATGCGAAACACAACGAAGGCCGTCTGAAAGAAATACGCGTGTGCGCTTGATCGAGTGCAAGGACGCGAGGAATTAAGTGTACTGAAGTTTCACACTGCGCTAAAGGAGTTTTACGTCGATGAATCGAGCGGGGACAGAGGATGGTCGTACCGATAAACTTGCGAAACGAAGGCAAAGAGTTGTTTTCGTTTTTATGGCCAAGTGTATAGATATGAAGCGTTATGTTTCGAGATTAAATAAGGTTTTTTATTCAAGCAGGATTGATAACTGACGATTATTTGAATTTGTTTAATATTTTTAGTATAATTATATAGTGATATTAGTCGTGAAATTTCGTATAGGAATATTATAGTATCTATATCTTCGATATATTATATTTTCATTATGAAAAATGTTTAGTACGAAAAAACGATCAGAATAGAGAAAAATCGTCAGATATCTAAAAATACGTATTCCACGTACATAGCTTCTTGAGTTGTAAAAATAACCATACAAAATTTTGAAAGCCTGTCGATTACAACAAAGCAAAGAAGCCATAATTTATCAACATTTTCAGATTTCCTTTTATCCATCGTTGTTAAAAGTTCTGCATTTTCTTCTTTTCTATAGCTTTCTTTTATTCATTTAGCTCAGAAGAATATCTGATTCGTAATCATTTAATATAAATCCTTCTATATTATTTAGCGTTCTTCTATGAAATTTCATAATGTCATGAAACAGAATACGATGAGAGACATTAAAATAAGTAACTCTGAAATTATCAATTCAAAGTAATCAATAACTTGTGATTCTTTCTATTTTATAAAAATTTCAAAAGTCCATATATGTTGACAAAAATATCTCCAATTTCCCGTAGCCTTGCCTTAACTTTGGCGTTTTTTGCCCGTCTACTTCCATCGGTGAACGCGTGTGTACGCGCATGGGTGTGTGTGTGCTAGCTGACGACGACCCGGGCGCAGCAGCCCTTAACTGGCTCTGGGCTTCAGGAGAGAGACGCGGGGGGAGAGAGAAAAGAGATGGCGAAGAGGAGAGAAGCGCGGGCGCGCGGGGAGAGCGGAGGGTATGTTTATTGCTGGAAGCTATCTCCGGGCTGGCTGGTGCGGGGGTGCGCCGCGTCACACGGAGTCATTTTCATAATTTGGCCGTTCGTATTCGCCGCCGCCGCGCGGCCTGAATCGAACAACAGCGCGCGCGCCGCGAGTATACGCGATCTCGTCCCCCCCGCTCCCCCCATCCGCCCCTCTTGCCTCCTCTCCGCCCCCGCCTTTGTCGCTCATCTGGGGCTTTTCTTGCTCTCGCGCGCTCTTTCTCTTCGTTTCGCTCCGCGCGCGCTTTATCTCCTTCTCGTCTTCTTTTCCGTCGTTGCGCCTTTCTTGCATCGTTTTCTCTTAACGATCTTCCTTCCCCTCCTCCTACTTTCTCTCTACTTCCAGCTATCCTTCGCTCTCACCCGCATTCCTTTTTTTTTCCTCGAGATAGAAAATGGTCGCGCCTTATTCGTCTCTGCATGCGTATGGGTGGCTCAAGACTCTAGGATGCCTAGGTGGCTTTATTCGTAGATTTGAAGCTCTGAAGAGATTTCGGTATATATCTTTAGTTTCCAAGTACTTTAGTCTGTAATGATTTCAACTATATTAGTATTATTTTAAATCAGTGCAAAATAAAATAAAGGCAGTTTTCCGTCATATAGGACACGATAACTAAGGCATAGTATATAGTAATAAATAGCTGTGTCCTCAGTAACTGATATATGCAAAATCCAAAGCTTGTATATACATAGAAGTTTATTGTAAATATCCAATAATAATAATAATATCTTTATTCTTGGTCACTGTCAACAAATATTTCTGATTAATGAAATGCGTTTAATGAGAAAAAAGATGTCTAACATATAAAAGTCAAGGAATAATAAAATCTCGCTTGATACTCTGAAGAAGAATTTATGTAATACGTTACTTTATATGTGTTATATTACAAAGAATGTGACCCTTATGAAAAATTGTATTAAAAGTATTCATATGAGCCCTCAAGTCCTAAAATTTAACGACATCATATGATGCAGGATTTTTCTCCGAGATCGCGTATTAGTGCAGAGCAGTGATGTTTTCTGGGCGATTTCACTGTCACGCTGTATACATACATAGTCCGTACACACGGCGAACTAACTACAGTCCAAAGAGGGCGGCAGAAAGATAGCGCGAAGAAGGAGTATAACGAAGGGGGGTGAAAGGAGGAAGTTACGGTGGTGTGATGCAGCAGCAGCAGCAGAAGCGACGGCGGCGGCGGCGCACGAACTCCTCACCTCCTCGCGGGCAGGGGCCACCCCTTGTCGTCCCTTCCATCGCCGGCGCGGGATTATCGCGTTATTTATGCGGCAATAATAACGAGTTAGTGTATGCGCGGGATGTGCTTTATATCCTCGCGAGCCATTAGGGTTAATATAGCGTCTGAGGGAAGGAGCGCGCGGGGAAGCGAATACTCTCCCTCTCTTTCTCGCTCTTTCTCCCGTTCGTCTCCCTCTCTCGAGCGTGCTCGTCACTTCTCTCTCTCTCTCTATTTTCTCCTCGCGCGCACCCGAGCGGGTGTGTATTATGCGCGTCCTCGGCTTCTGTACTATATAGAGAGTGCCGCGCGGACGATGCATGCGGCTAACTCGGAGCGGCGTTCAAGCTCGCAACTTTTTGCGCCAGAGTTTTAGGTAGCCGGTCTATATATTGCATATATTAGTAATCGGTTGAAACGTTTTTAACTTGAATGGAGAAACGCGCACAACACGAATCGATTTGTCACTTTTTCTCAAAAAGAATTATTCATGTAAAGAATAGGAAGAGGAAATGGGAAGAAATTGTGACATGCCTACTTATATGTTTCATCAATTGATCGACAAGTGCCATTCCGAAACTCTTTTTGTATTTCCACGTTCGTTCGAAATATAAAACGATAAAGATGGTCAATTCTCGGCATTGTTTTGCCACCTCTTATACTGAAATTCAATCGATGCCATTCGGTTTTAGATCTGCCGAAATAAAGTACAATAAAATCAAATCTCCGCTTTGCCGCACACCTTCCGCCTCTCACTATCATAATCTCTCCTTACCTCTATCCCTCCCTCGTGCTCCGCAGCTCCCCCCCCGCATCTCTTTCTTCAAAACTCCCATGATCTTAATTCAGTAATAAAGTCCGGTACGCGCGATGAAAGTAACATGAGCGCTGGTGGCGCGAGGGCCAGCTATAGGGGGACACCGCTCGTCGATCGATCGATCGTAAGATCAGATTCGACGGCCGAGAGAAGAGGAAAATTTCGATATGAAAAGATGGCCATTTTTGCGAAAAGAGGCAGCGCGCCCCCCTCCATCTCGACACTTTGTTGGTATTGACAAGAGAGGTTCTCTCTCTCTCTATCCTCTTCAGCATTGGTTTCAGTATTTGAAGGGGTGGTGTCTCTCTCTCTCACTCTCTCTCGTTGGCGATGTTGTCGTCGTCGTCGTCGACGACGTGTAGGTTCTCTCAGGGCTGCTGGCAGGCAGGCAGGCAGGCAAGGGAGCGCGTCAATAAGCGTCCATCAAGCGTAATGGCAGTGAGCGCCACCTCGGATGCATT
The DNA here is from genome assembly GCA_030522905.1 of Torymus flavipes. NCBI lineage: Eukaryota > Metazoa > Arthropoda > Insecta > Hymenoptera > Torymidae > Torymus > Torymus flavipes. Next base: position 12,744 of record JAPYZO010013429.1, read on the forward strand.
TAGATGGCTGTTTAGCCCCGGTTGTCTCGCTGTGGCCTGATACCTTGTCTTCCGCACTTCGCCCGCGCGCAAGCGGGCGCCAACACCCACTCGCCCACCCCATCGCGGGATCTCATTCTCTATCCTCGTCGCCCTTCCGCCCCTCCGTCCCCCGCGCTCTTCCACCCCCTGACATGTCGCCGCACACTACACCTTAGAGCGCTAGCAGCTTCTCGTCTCTCTCCTCTCGCTCTCTCTCTCTCTCTCTCTCTCTCTCTCTCTCTCTCTCTCTCTCTCTCTCTCTCTCTCTCTCTCTCTCTCTCTCTCTCTCTCTCTCTCTCTCTCTATCTTTCGCTTTCTAAACTTGCATGTCTGTACTGGATACATATTTATACAAATGATTTTTTCCGTTTTCGTGATGGACTTTCAATATGGTTCTGCAGTCTTTAGACTGGATCCATTTGTGATTTAAAATTGCATCAAAATTTCTAATACTTCCTAAAATAAATATGCACTTTAATTTTATAGTCCATGATAGATAGAATAAAGCGTGTCGATGTGTCTTTTGTAAACTTTGAGTGTTCAAATCTCAAAAAAAAAAACAAAAATTACTATATCAGCAATTAAAAAATTAAAATTTTCACCATACCCTGCCCGAAAGTACCACTTTTGCTCCCGGCTCAAAAACGCGAATGTGGCATTTTCGAAAAATAGTTTACGCAACAGGGGGATAAAGAGGGCCACCCCAGAGCACATGTTTGTGTTCACAATTTACATGTGTTTTGGACTGTACTATTGTTTATTTAGAATATTTCAGTTTCTAATCTCTTTTCCTTTAGGAATTCTCACAATTGCTTGATAAAAGAATCTCGTATGTAACACTAGGTGCATATTAAGTTATATAGGTTATACATAGTTTTTAATAAAAATCACTAAAAATGGTTACGTAATATATTACGTGTCAGCACTGCAAATTTTTTTTTTTTTATAAAAAGTGATACATAAAGGTGCTTGTTTCTTGATTCTGAAGTTGGGTATCGCGTATTCTATCCACTGAGCATTCTGGCGCCAGTGGCTAGTTCGCTTCATACGGTAATTATATTTCTATATATGAACACTTCAGGCTAATTCTATACGTATATTTCCGTGTCATCCTCAACAAAAGTTTAAAGAATTTAATTTTCAACTTAATACAGATATTATTTTTATCCAAAAAGTGATAAGTAGCAGTTAATTCCTATACCAAGCCGACAGCTGGTTCAATAATTAATGTAATAAATATAAATAATGTAGCTTTTATTATTTTGTCAACTGCCTAAAGTCAATAAGCTGTAAGAGTGTGCCAAAATTTATTACTTTTTTAAACAATGCTCCTAATGTATTCCGTAAACATTAACATACATGGGATTTTTCAAACAAAGAATAATGCAATAACAGAAGCAGGAAGATCAATGATTCATTAAAAAAAAAGCAGCAGCTTCGCCGCGGCTTATCCGCATCGTCAAATTAATGCGGTCCAATCAATAACGGCGCTTTTCTCCTTTTTCGTGCGCCTTTAAATCACAGTCGGGCTAAGCCATGCACGGGCGGTGGTGCATCATATATATCCGGACGCAGGCTCGCCGCGGCGGCGGTAAAACATTGGCGCATTCTCTATATATACACCTCAGATCGGTCCGAATCGACGTATACTCGCGGTCTCCCGTGTGCGCGCACAAAGAAAAACAGAGTGTGCGAGACGCGCAAAAAAGGCGAAGAGGAGCGAGAGCCGAGAGGCCGGGGAATCGGCAAAATGGCGGGGGATCGGATTAAGGGCGTTATTAACGGACGTTCACTGCTCCCCCTCTTTCTCTTTCGCTTTGAAAGGCATTTATACCTACGCTCAGCAGCGTCGCGATGCGCGCGGAATACACACCGCTATGGTGTATAAATATAAATATACATACCTACACATATGTGCGCGCAGAGAGCCGAGTGGAGCTGCGCGCGCGCGTTTGCGTGTAAATAAAATGAGCGTTTTACGATATGCTACGCGCCTCGCTGAGTCGCGCGCCAGAGAGTTGATCGAAAGAAAATCTCTCCCTAATGGTTTTTCCTCCTACTGCGTCCTTCCCTTCTACGCAAATATCCATCTTTTTGCGTTACTTTACTTACACTTTCTAAACTTTTAAACGCTTAATTACATTTTAAATTACTCGTACAAATTTACTGGCCAGGCGCATATCTCTGAGACTTATGGCATATTTTCTTATCCTGAAATATTTCAGTACAACCAAATAATATCATGAAAAAAAGAAAAGAAACAATTTTTTTTATACTTGTAATATACGAGGATTGGGTCATCCGTTATTCTGTAATTATGTAAAATCTGGAGGAGTAAAAATTATTCATCTTTTAGTCAAAGGATGATGAATATTATACTCTATATTTTGAATATGTTTATACATATAAAACGGTTCTAATGAAATTATTAAAGTTGACAATAATATAACAGATTTTTTACAATTAAACTTGTATTCTATACTGACCGAGACTTTTCTACTTATTTCTTACAAATTATCATTCTCCAAAGAAAACTATATAAAAATTTTTGTACAAAAAACAAATAATAGCATAATTTCTCTATCATTTATACGCACACATCTGTAGAAACTTATTGCCCAGACTTTTGCCGATATATACGTTCAAGCTCACGTATACCCATATGTACGCAGATCCCGGCCGATCGACGCACGCGCACGCCTAATGGTAATGATCCCTCCGCGGACCTAATGGCATTTACATTTACTAGAAATCAATGGGACGAGATGGGCAGGGAGAGAGGCAGAACGCGTGCGAGCAGAAAAACACAATTATAAATCAGCGTGCCGGCGACGCGTATGGGGAGGGAGGGGGGACGCACAGCGCTCGGTACAAGAAACAGAAAACGAGAGACACAGACTGCGACGACAACGAGTGTGTGCCGCTGCTGAGAGGAGAGCAGGCGCGGAACGCGAGAGGGATAAGAGCCGGGCATAAATTAAACGGGGCGAGAGGGAGAGGGTGAACGTGTGTGTGTGTGTGTGAGCGCGGGGAGGGAGAGTGACAAGTTGACTGGCTATGCAAATCTTAATATGCTGAACGCTTTGCGCTCGGTTCGGTTTTTCTTATTTCTCCTCTTGGCTCCTCTTCTCTCTCCCTGTATGCAACTCTCCCTCGCACTCTCTCTCTCTCTCTCGCTCGCGCGGAGGAGCGTTTTCTTGTTTTATAAATACTGGCTATTGGTTGTACATAAAGTACATTGATTAGCGATGTTTTTATAATTTATTCCCCGAGAGAGAGAGAGAGCGTACACCCTTTAGTGCGTATTTTCTCATCATTAAGAACAGACGCTGTAAGTTACTCGTTATGATACGAGAATCCGTAGGACTTTTATAACATGCTTATAATTTATATATAGCGATTATAAATTTTTTTATTGCTAGAAAACATTTTTATTCGCATATTATTTTCTTATATTATAAATTATTTTCAGAAGGTGGTTTTTAAATCAAAACCTCGGAATATTAAGAAACTTAAAAATACGGTGAAAAATTTTAAAATTTTTATATAATCTATAGGTATTTTAAACAAGATTGAAATTCTTGTACGTGAATAGAAATTTAATTGAATGAAGCGGCCGTTATTTCAATATAGAAACCACTAAAACTAATCTACATAGGGTTTGAAAAGTCTTACAAACACATCTCATGATTGAAACTTAATTAAACCTAAACCATTAATGGTCTCGCATACGGGCAGTTACTTGCTCGACTGATCTGCACGCAATTATTAATCGACGACCAAGCATCTCGTAGTCCTTATCTTTGGCAAAAATAGATAAGGAAGATAGCGTAAGTCTCGCCTCGCACATCGAGGTGCGCACATCGAGGCGCGCATAACGAGAGGGATAAACGGAATAAAAGAAGGCGGGGTAGTGAGGCACTTGTAAGGCCGCTTTTAGCGAATGCGGACCGTAATGTATGCTGGACGTACGGCGGCCGCCCTGCTCGACGCCTCGGCCGCCACTAAACAACCCGATGGATGCGCCGATATCCTCGAGCGCGCCGCGCAGCGTCGTTGGCGGCTTGTCGAGCTCCGCCGACGACACGCACCCGAAGCGCGTAATGGCCGAAAATTGGCCCTGCGAAGTCTCTCGCGCGATGTTGCAGACCGCAGCAGCCCTCCTTCCT
>JAPYZO010013435.1:0-12301 GCA_030522905.1 Torymus flavipes
TTTGTCATCTAGCCCGATAGACTTGCTTGCAAGTAGGGTTGGATGACAAGTGTACCGGGACACTGACCGCTGACCGGGAAATAGGTCTACCCACGGGTACGACTCAGGAGTAGGCTGGGTAATCTGCAGGGTACGGCGCAGGATTCCCTTAGTCAGATGCTTCAGATGCCTGGACTATGGATACCATGCAAGGGACTGCAAAGGAACCGACAGATCAGCGATGTGCTACAAGTGCGGACAGGTGGGGCACCTCGCAGCGACGTGTGACAACGAACCGCACTGCGCACTGTGTGCTGAAACGGCGGTAAAGCTTGACGATCAAAAGCACATCCTAGGGACAACAAAGTGTCGGGCGCTTAAATTATCTCTAGAAAAGAGAAAAGTACAGCTTCAAAATGGCAGGGGCAATTAAAGTAGTGCAGGGCAACATGCACAGGAGTCAAGTAGCGAACAATCTACTCAGACAGATCCAGGCTGAGCACGAAGCTGACGTACTACTCATGAGCGAACAATACAATAACCCGAACACACATACGTAGATCCCGGATAAGACAGGAACTGCTGCTATTATTTATTTATTTTTATCGGCAACCCATTATTATTTTTATACTAACAGAATCCTTATTATAAATACTATAACCTCCTACTTTTCTGTTAAGAAATAGTATTTTATAATAATGCTATGAATCATTAATCAGCAAAAAAAAAATAGTCGTGGCCATAAGCTCCGTGTAAAAGTGTGCTATTTTGCAACTGTTTTTCTTAATAATTTGGTCGGCGACCTTATGATTTTCAGTCAAGTTTTCAAATTGATTTAGTATTTTAGAAAAGTCGCTCATGCTACCTTAAGAACTGCTCTATGTATCTGAATCGGATGGGTGGAATTCGAAAGATAATTAATTATAGAATTAATTAAAGGAATCGGCAAATTAAGGTTGAGGAAGCCACGGGTCAATGAATTGGCAGCGGTTTTTTATATTTGATAGTAATAAATACATGATATTAAAATAGCCCCACTCCTTACTGAATTAATAGAAATTACAAAGATAACTCTTTTGTCCGGGCCCAAGAGGACTGTCAATCAGGAGGATTTTTTTTTATTTTCTCAATAATCAAGTAGATTTGCAAAAGTGGAATTACATTCAGAGTTATTCGAAAAGTCGTTTGAGTAGACACTTTCACTTTGCATAGTATTTCTGTATTTACAAAAAGTTTATTATAATTTTTTTTTATTAAATGCTTTGTTTTTCTATTTAAGTTGCTTCTGCCTAACGAATCTAATTTAATTTCCCAATAGTGTCTTCTCCTATTATTACACAGAACCAGTTCAGTCAATATTCATTACAAATTCACAAGAGCGTTATTATCGAAAAACCAGCCGATCGATAACCACTTCGCCTACACTTAACAAACTCAGCTCGTCCTCTGAGCATACTTGACATATCCCGGCGACGTCTAACACGGAAAATACCAGCGCGCCGTAAACAATTCATCAAACTCACGGAAACTTCCGCGACGCAGGCACGCAGCTTGTCTTCGATCTTTCTTGTGTGCGTGCGCGGGCGAGGGCCGCTAATTCACGCGATATTCGGGAATCGGAGGGTGAGTGACGGATTACCGCGAGGAAATCGGATTTTCAATTTGTGCAATGCGATGAAGAGGTCCCCGCATGATGAGGTGTTTCATGAGGCTCTTTTGAGCCTGGAGTATTTCGATTCGGCTCGAGCGAGGGTTCGGGATGGGAGTGATCGTAATCGTCTTCCGAAAGAGAGATTGGAGGGATGTAAGGGAGTCTTAGATGTGAAGAGAATCAAGGGAAAAAGAAGTTAATGGGATTTTATTAAAGGTTTGAAGTCGTTTTCAGCATGAAATAATTAAGTAACTTTGATTTTTAAGTTGAAACTCGATTTTTATTTCAAAAAGTACAAACTGATTTTGAAACAATGCTTGAAATAATTGTTGACTTGTAAGTTATTTTTTTTTTTACAAATATTTGTATTTGTGAATTGGTGCAGTTTACAATATTTATGAATATTTTTTCTGTAAGAATAGAAAAATTTAGAGAAACACGTATATAAAAATGTTACCTACTGGTGGGAACTTACAATATTTTAAATATTATTAAACAGTGACATTATTTGAGTTATTTGTTGCATACTGTAGGTTCCAAATGTTTTAAAAGTTTTATATTTTGCATACCATTATTGGCAGTTTTCTGGATGCATGACGAAGTGTTTTTAGTTTCGACAAAGCAGCTAGCATCTGCTACGCACTTATTATAGTTTTTTGTATTTACATTCGATTTGAAATGAAATTTATTATTAGATGACAGATGATTTAATTTTTTCTAATCAAAACAGAATATTATAATTTTTGAATAAAAATATATAATATAAAAATTTTTTAGAAGCCGTATGCCAAGTAATAATAGCGGCTTTTTCCTAATTTGTCTATAACTATGTTTCAATGCATTCACTTATATTAAAAATTACCGTTCTGAACAAAATTTTATCCCAGGATGGTGATTAATCTACTGTCTCGAATCAATAAGTAAATAATTTCTTACACCTTATTATTATAAACTTTCGCAACTTAGATATTAACAAAAGTTTGACAAAATTAAAATACAGAGTCGCTTTAGAGGTCTTACACCCGAAAAATAATTTTTTTTCGTAAAATTACGAGCACATTTTCCGTCAAAAAAGTAAAACTTACCATCACCAGGCTCTCAGCTTAGCGAGTTCATCACCGCATAATCCTGCCAAATTTTATTTCGGCCCCTCTCCACGAAATTAGACGGCATCAAAAGTACACTTTGCCCCCCCTTGGCGCGCCCCAGTCGTATAAGTCCGCCCCGTCACGGTCGGCATAAAAACGAGTATACGATCCCGCGCATCCTCCCTCGCCCTCTATAACGCGCAAAAAAGACGACGCGGCAATTTCCGCGGAGACCTTTACCTCCCACTCCCTCGCACACCAACGACCTGCGACACTTAGCAGCGAATAATGCGGCGATTTACGCGTGCCGGCGAAAAAGTCCCCAGCAATTATCAGCGACGTGAGCGGGCCGAAATTATTTATGAAATCGCGTAACAAGAAAACTTTTACTCTCTTGCGAGCCTCGCGAGATTGCGGCCAGGAAGTTTTGGGCCGAGGGTTCGTCGAGGATTACTTAGAGAGGGTAAGAGAGTGACAGACTTGCGGTAGCGCGCGTTATGCCTACTCCATCGAGGCTGGAAAAAGTTGCACCTGTTTACGTTTTTTTGGAGTAGTTTGTCTTGGGCGAGAGACGCCAGTGGGAAATTATCGAGGGGTGTAGGTTCGAAGGCTAGATTGGCTAGTGTTTACCTAACGATTTTGATCATTATTCAAAGTAGAAATAATAGTTTACATAATGAAGATATTTATGTGGGTGAAATAATATAAATTTAAAGGCAACAGTTTTTTTAATTTAACTTTGCACTTCCCACGTACTAGGAAAAACTTTAATAATTGATTTTATATCGAGAGTATGGATTACAAAATGCCTGACTATAATCGGACTTTATCTACTAGGTACTTCGGATTTTATAGAAGGTAGACTTCAAAATAAAATATTAGTAATAGACTAGAATAATGAAAGACGTTCTAATAATGCATATTTTCTTACATACCTATAAATTATTGCACATATCCATATCTGATATAAGTTGGGCCGTATCACTTTAAATCAAGCATGTTTTTTAATTATTATAAGACAACGCAACATATGCTATTTTAATTGCCATTAACATCGAAGCACAATCACCTGACCATATAGCCAATTGTTGTTGTTTAGACTTACTACGGCATGCCGACGAGCATATAATCCACCTCGTGAAAAAAAAAAACACGTTCGTCTCGACAGTCGTCCGAACTTTTTGTCCCTAATCGCATTTCTCCTGATTATACCTATTCGCGCAGCCGTCGTCATGCGCTTTCTCTCGCTTATCACCGTACGCGCAGTGGATTTTTCTCTCCTTTGTTTTTCTTGCCGGCCGGGAGATACGGAAAGCAATTAACGAGAGTGGAAAATTGAATGTTCGAAATGCACGCGGGTGCGCGTGCGACTGCGAACGAAAATTTTGCTGATTAAAATTCATGAAACGCGAATAACGCGTTACGAGCGAGGGGATATTAAAACTTTGTTTCGTACTTTTAATACGAATGTTGTCGAATGACAAGAGAGAAAGAGAGAGGGAGGAAAAAGAGAATATTCTCGTTGATTGTTTTCAATCTGTATTCGTGTATATTGCAATCATGAGAATTTGTTTAAAACATTGATATGATTATATAAATATTAACAGTAAGACTTGTTTATGAAATTTCATTATTGTTTATAACGAATATCAATTTAAATTGTATTTTATATCACTATTCAAGTAAATGATGCAAATATATTTTATATCCTATTAAGATTTTCCATTTCTCTCGATGATTTTGATTATATAATTGATTTATTAATCGATGGATAATAATAATAATCTGCTCTTCATTTGATTTAAAAAATTTTAGCTTAGTTGTTAAGTGGATGTCGAAACTAAACTAATAATGAATACCGAACTTTACTGCTGTTGCAAGTTATGTGTTTATGAAACTATTCAACGCGATTTAATATAATAAATGGACGAATGAAGTTTCGAGTATCGGTTGTATCTCCATATATCTCGCTTAAACTAACAACAACGCCACAGCCACTCAGTTCTACGTATAAAACTTTGAAGTACCCCAATAAAAATCACTATTTCAGCAACTATAACTTACTCCAACGACTTTTTAATGAAAGTAATAACGCACTCTTCGTCCCTCCCGTCTTTCCCGGCCTAAAACAAAGCCGTCGCGCGACGCGCGGTGGCGTCGGCCGCCTTCCTCACGTATTTATAAGATAACTTGTATTAATTACGAAGGAGGAGCATGCAAACTTCCTCTCTCTCTCCACTCGACGAGGGGCTGAAATAAACGCGGCAAAGTTACCCGGGCAAGTTAAAAAAGTGCGCGCGAGAGGGGTAGTTTGCTTCTTGGGAAGAGAGAGAGGTGGGCCACTCGTCCGAGGAGCAATTTCCGAGATAGTTGCCCGACGGCGCGGAGTCTCTTCCTCTTGCCACCCCCTCCCACCCCTAATAATTATTTAACGTCCGTGCCTGGAGGAGTTACCGAACAAGTCACCCTCTAATCGCCGCTCGATGTTGTTTAAAGGGGTAGGACGACGCCGGGGAATAAGCGTCTTGATGGTTCGAGGAGTTGGATTAGTCGTGGACCAGTCGCCCGATACGGGGAGCGTGGATTATTGGCTTATTTATCTATTGGTATTATCAACTGGGATCGGTGGTTTCTAAGGAAGTATTCCTAATTTAATTTGATTTAAGTAAGAGTTATTGCTGGAATTCTTCTTATTTGATGTACAAAATTAAATTTTTAGTTTATATTATGGTCCTTTTTAAAATTAGTTTAAGATTTTCTGGGATGCATTTTATGATTCTACTGAACGTTAATTTCGAAGGAACAATATAAGCTTCATTTTCAATCCGAAAAAATAATAATAGCTGTGAATTCGGAGCTTGATAAAGCAATTATTGCTTTATATAAAAATAATATACGTATCCACGTTATTTTAGTTCTTTAGTTTACATCAAAAACTAAATTGCCTTTTTAAAAAGAAATAGTAACACAAAAATAATATTGTTTCTGTTAGACGTGAACGTAACATTTGCACTTCAAGATTAAACTGTAATATGTATTTCTATCCAAGTTAACGTGAGCGAACGAGGATATTCAGCTCGGAGGAGTACGTAATAGAGTTAAATGTGTTCTAGTGGACCAGATAAAATAGAGTACTAACTCTCCTGCGAAACAAGTTAATGAAAGTAATACTTTTGAAAAAAACTTGAAATTCACGAGTAAGCACAAATGATATTAGTTTTTAGCTTCAGAATTATAAAACTATAGCGTAAAATATTTATATCAAATTTGATTGTTTAATCTTTCGATCACTATTTTAAAAATGTTTAATGCAGTATTTATAAAATGAGATAATAAACTAACAACATAAACTAATTCCTGGATATTGCATGTTTTATATGTTTTTTTAAATTGTTACATTGTTGTAGACAATGATAAAATTACGATACGTACAGTATATAGATATCATTACACGATTTCCCGTGATAAAGGGAAACTATAATGCCCGTAGAAATAGTTCGATGACTAACGATTACGTTTATCGAAGATAGCATCATCTCAGAGGCCGCGATATCATCGCATTAATGACATCGTAAAGATATCTTCTTATCTAAGGAGAAAACTAACGCTAATATTTAAGACAATCGATTCCGGGATTAGAAATTTCCGGTTAGCAAGGATTACAGTTGGGATTTATTTCACTCTTTCGTTTATGAACGATCAATTCTTGAAAATTGAACGCGCTCTCTTCATTTTATTTTTCAACATGATCATTTTAGTACCAAAATGTATTCTTAATTATTCAAATGCTTTATCAACGGTAAACCTAGCCTTACTCATACTCTCACGCTCCAAAATAAATTCATCCGCGTACCGGTTTAATTCAAAGCAACCCCTAATCTCAAATCTAGACCTAATTCATAACACCAGGCCGCACTTATTACCTAATGTTTTCCCAAAACAAAATGCCCTCGCAAAAAGCCGCGAGGGTCGGCTTAACGAAGCCGCACGTAATATCCCTTGCCCATTTAATTTGGGTTAAGCATTTCTCCTGCGCGCGCTCGCTCTCTAGAAGAATTTACGGAGCGTGCGCGCGCGTGGGAGTGGCGCACACTCAAAAACGCTTTGCTCTCCGTTAATACATATACGTCGAGCGTTTACCTGCGCGCGCGCGCGCGCGACTCAGAGCCCGCTGCCGCCGCGTCAAAGGTCCATTTCCCCGCCGCTGCTAAAACTCGCGTGCGGCCGACGATCAAAGTGAATTCCCCGAACGAGTTGGCGCGCACTGTACACGTCAGTACTTTAACTGCACGCGAACTCTATCCCTCTCTGCGCAGTTTCTCTCTCTCACTCACTGCGCTGTTCTCTAGTGCACTGCGCACGCGTACCTCATAGGAAATGAAAAAGTCGAGGAAAGAGAGAGAGGAAGGAGAAAGATAACGCGAAAGACGGCGCGCGGCCGCGAAACTTTGGAGATTTTCGCAAGAGAAAGAGAGAAGGAGCTTAAACGCTGCGCCATCGGTGGGGCAAAAGGAGAATATGGAAAATCTCAGCGCGAAAGTTTCGCAATTAACGTGACGGACTCGAGATGATGCAACGCTCGCCGCGCTGCGGTATTCTTATGTTGTATTTCAGTCTGGCATCCGCGCCACCGGAGTTCCCACCGTAAAGATTATAAGCGTGGTAGAAGGAAAGAGAGAGTTTACGTACTGGAGAGGATGGAATTCTCGTTTTGGCGTCCGATATGCCACTGCAGAGGAGGGATGATAAATTTCTCCTTTATTGTGTATCTTAGTCTTTCCGGGCGAAGTTACTTTTCTTGAAATGCGCACGCGAGCGAAACTTACAGCTGGCTTTCGACTATTTTTTACGCGCTAGAAGTTTTTAAAGTTTCGGTTTTCGAGTCGTTTTCCACGGCAATCTTACTTTTGTTAATCTTTCCCGGGAATACCTACTCTGTCGCAATGATTAATAGTGTTTAATATTCAAAAGTTGTAGGGGAAAAAATTTGCATGATTCATGAGCGTCGATGAATTCTGAAAAGCTGCAAAGTAAACGAAATGCGTCAATGAAGTTATAAAAGACTTGAAAGGATAGTTTTACTTTAAAACAAAAATGGTTATCGACGATCTTCATCGTAATTTTAGAAGGAGTCTATAAAGACACTAAAAATTTTCTCTTTTAAATTTTCAAGTTCAAAGTATAAAACTAGGGCAAACTTTTGTAGGCTAGGTATTCGGTTCAGGTATCTTACCTGGTTTACGAACCGGATAAAGCACACACGCGTATATGTGAGTTCGCATTCACACGCGCACGAGTGCATACACATTTTCTCAAGTTAAATATTTGAATTTTAAAAAGTAGGAAAATTATTTATTCTGCGTCATAGAAACTTATACAATTTCAACTAAAATACATAAAATTATTTTCAAATATAAAAGGATTTTTTTTCTTTTATAATATAATAAAACACGCTTTCATTATTATTCGTATTTTCATTTATGAAAATTATTTTCTGAAAAGCTGCGGTATTCACTTTGGTGAGTAAGGTTGCAAAACATTTTATATCAGATTCTAGGGTAGAAAAGCTATATTTGTTCAAAATGCGTGCGGTCGGGGGTTATGAATATACAGTTCATTTTGGTAATAATTATCGTGAAAGCTTTAATTTTATGTGCGGTGATTCACGAAAATATGTGCATTATAAAATTAAGTTTATTCCTTTAAAAATAACAAAATTTATCCACTTACAAATACTATTTTTTGTTAATTTTTTCTTTGAAACTCGTTTCACGAATAATCTTTCAAATATGGAGCATAAACGAAGAATATATATTAATTACCCTGGCAGAAACCGACTTCATTATTTGCCTAACCAATAGCTAGTATTAGTGGGGCATAGCCAAAAACTTTTCTTGGATATTTCTATTTATGTAGATGAAACGATTTTTCCGACCTAATTCTACCATTTAATAAATTGAAAAAAGAAAGAGTTTTTTGAAGATTTACACAAGCTTGATCTCAATAATTCCAAAGGTATTAAAATTGGAGAAAAAAAAAACTTTTGGTCAGTTTATTTAGGAAATAGCTTGAAGGAGTCTTGCTCGTATGACGAAGAGTAAGAGAGACAGAATCTAATGAAAATAAATAACTTCTACGTAATATCTACGAAACGACTGCTGAAAATGTTTTTTTAGTCTGCTCCTATTGTTTATATTTTTGTAAGCTATTTGTTTCAATTGAATGGTTTAAAATGTACGGTCAAGTTAATGAATAAACTTACATCAAATATTTTGAGTTTATGTCATTCTTAAGTAGCCACTTTTATATCTATTTACTGACTATCTGGCAATTTTATGCGTTAAATAAATGAAAAAAAAGAACATCAAAACTTTTATTACACTCAATTTTATCAAACCATATATCGAAGCACCACATCGATCCTGCTTATTTTCAAGCCACTTTCCGTTTTCTCAAAACAACGAAAATCTCACGCCGATAGGTAACGCTAGCGCGCGTGCGCTCAAATTACTGGAGTTTGGATTCAATTACTTATCGGAAGCGAATGATTTGCATGCTGCGCCCTGCCCATAATCGTCCGGTCAAGTCTCTGCCGAGACTGGCACGCGGATTTTCGCTCGGAATATTATTGACTGCTTTGCGGCCGTGTGTGTCTAACGGACGAAACATACCCCGCTTCACCTATGTGTACGTCTACCGATTCGTGCTTCCGCTATCGCCACCTTATCGCGGTTCCCCCGCTGCTGTGTGTACCCGAGAGCAATGTACGGGGTGTATGCGACTGCGTGCGCGTTTTGTTGCGTTCGGTGCGTCGGGAAAGTTCGAAATGAGAATATCGCGATGAGAGTGGAGATAGAACTGGTGAGGATGTTGTTTTCTTTTTAGTTATTTTCTTTTTTACAATATCGCGTATGTCCGGAATGTTGGCTGCTTTGTTACGCGTTTAAAGAAAAAAAAAAACATTTTTAAGATGAAGATGTAGTCTTCGTTATAAAAAATAAAGAAAATAAAAGCTTAAAAAAATACATTGTTTTTTATATTTTAAGGAATTATTCCTTAGCCTCTGAAAATCCTTATAATTACATAAAAATCTAAAACTGATTTACGATAAGCTTATTATCATTCATCATTCATTCATCCATTCACAAATGAATTTTTAATATACGGTATACTAATTCAATAATTGGTGAACATTAAATATTCAAAATAATTTTGTCACCATTTAACACTTAAAATATACTGAGAAACGTTTCACAAATGTTCATTTGTACCGAACAGTAAAACCGTTTGCATTCCACGAATTGTATAGCTACTTCATAATACCGTTTCAAAATTAATGATTAATTGCTAACTCCAATTCTCAAAATCCACATTAGCTACAAAAGTTTCATACGATCCATCATTAAAAAGTCAGATTAACAGCTTTGACGGCCGTACATACACACATACATATATACACTAGACACGACTCGCGACAATGAAACCTTAATTCGTTCGCCGTCGCTGCTGCTGCTGCGCCCGCCGCCCGCGGCCTTTACATTATTCCACGACACCCTAGTGCGACACGAGCGCGCGCGCCTCGTTCGTATGGATCCCTCGGATGTATCGCGGGCCTCCGACGCCGCGCGTGCATGACTGGAGGAGATAATTCTCGCGCCGGAAAATAGGCCAGGCGGCGGGGAGAGAGAGACAGAAACGCGCGACTAATTAGACTGCACACGTGACGACGTGACGGGCATTATTTGGGAAATCAAGTTATCTCGTTATACACTCGCGGAATGCGCGTGCACGGGCGGGAAAAGGCATTTGCGAAGGGGATTCGCGTAGCTGCGCGCGTGGAAATTAGCACGGAAGTGGTTGGAGAGAGTGACGAGATTGTGACAATGCGCGTACTGCGAGGAAAGGTTGCTTGAGGATTCCTCGGGCGTAAGGGCGTGTAAGAGTGTAAGGTGGTTGTACTGACTTGGAGAAGTTACTTATGCTGATGGTCTTTTTGGATGAAGCCGGTGTAACTTTGTAAAGTTGAGTTTAAATCAAATGTACTTTGAATTTAGCATGTTTAATATAAAAAATACAGACGACTCGTGCTAATAGTTAGTCAATTATGCCTCGTGAAACTATAATATATTATATATATATATATATATAAATTAAAGTTTTTTTTAATTAGATTCACAAAATATAAACAAATAATAAAAGAAATTACGCCTTTTTTCATAGCTTTTTCATATCTTATTTAACTTTTATCTTAACTTTTTACAGAATTTCGTCATAATCATAAAATCAACGAACCAAGATTCGAAAACACCCCTCTCGGCACGAACCGTCGATTCGAGCATGAAAAACCATCAATCGGTTGACGATCCCTTTGTTCACGGCTCATCCCCCTTTCATTACGATCCATAAACAAAGCAAACACCACGTTTATCAACCCCCCATAAACCCTCTTACCTCATCCCTCCGTCTACCTCCCCTTCCTCATCGGAATCGAAAAACTCAATGTAGCGGGCGCGTATGCCACACTACGCCGAAGAATTCTTCGGCACGCGCTTTCGCCTTCTTTGTCCTCTCCACGACCGCTATAAAGCTCGTTAATAGAATATCGACCTGCGGGGGAGAGGAAAGGCCGAGCTTGCGACGACGACGCGTCTGCAGCGTCTCTGGAAATCAAGAGGGATGTATAGACGTCGGCGTGGTGGCGCTGGCTCAAAAGACAAAGCGTTAATTGCGGCCGGGATGGTAGGCGCGTTCCTGTGGGAGAACGCGCAAGCGCCAGTCCTAAACAAATTTCATTTCCTGCGGGCGAGACGCGCCCGCGCGTGTGGCACTGCTGGTGTACTACACCAGGGTGGAGGCGTTCTCTTATGGGGATAGAGAGAGAGAGAGAGAGAGAGAGAGAGAGAGAGAGAGAGAGAGAGAGAGAGTGAGAGCCGCAGCTGCCGCTGATGCAGCTTCTTCGCTCGGCGTTGCGTCGATGTAGTCTATGGGGTGTCTTATGGGGATAGTACGGACGGATGTGGATTCAGACAGTGTGCATGTGGGTGTGTGTGTGTGTGTGTGTGCAAGGAATCGATTGGTAGAGATGCGAGCCGATTTGTAAGATGGCGAACGTGAGGTGGTGGCTGATGCTGTGTCCCGACTTTGATGAAATATTCAAGGTTTTATCTCTTATACTTAATTCACTGAGGTTTTTTAGGTTTAAATAAACGAAAGTTTTTAAATTGAAAATGCATTTTTAATTCTGAACGAATGTTGAAAGAAAATGGGCGCTTTAGTGCCAACTGTTCGTTGAAATGTAATTCAACTCATTAGACTCTCTGAATTATTGATACCAAAATTTCACAACAGGATAAATTTTGTGAAATGAATCATGTAATAACCACTTACATAATTCATTTACAGATACTTTAACCCATTTATGACGTAAGAACGCGGATTGAAATTTGGCAGTGAAAATTACTGTGCTTCGTTGTAACTATGAGATGCATTAAAAAGTGGTCTTGCAGTAAAACTTAACGTACAGAAGATATTAAAAAATTATGTAATTTTTTACAGTATCTTCGACGGTTTCGTTTTGTTGCGG
>JAPYZO010013448.1:0-13033 GCA_030522905.1 Torymus flavipes
CCATTCCAAAGTATATAGGGTGCGTCGACGCCCCGCTTACTCGTCAGTCACTTCGTTCCTTATACTCGCCAAGCAGGGCGCTGCCGCGCCCTTTGATGAAATAATAATATTTAAGATTTTTATAAAAGAAATCATATAAATACTAGCGAAAAAGTCTTTTACTTCTTCGAGACAATATATGCTCAACAAATTGAATGTAAGCACATTCACATTGTTCACTGCAAATTAAACAACAAGTTATGAAATCAATTATCGATAGTCAAGTAATGCAAACAACTCTCCGAAATGACTATATGACTGTTCTCAGAAATGTATTCAAATTTCTTCGTCATTTTATAGAAATTAAACACAAGAAAGTACTGAAATCAATATTTTGTAGTCAAGTATCCATAAGTTAACTTGACTGACATAATAGAAATTTTTGTACCTTGGGTGTAAAATTACATTTTACGTCCAAGTAATAATGAGCTCGAGAGCTAGCGAAGTTGGCTTCAGGAATTATTTATCAGATAAGTGTAAAATCTTACATAGCCATCGGACAAACATTATTTTTCGTCGTCGTGAGCGGAATCTATCTCCATAAAACCTTTTTCTTGCAATCATATTGTGGACCCTTTACAAAACAATGGTACATAATTAACATCCCTATTTTTCCTTATTCTTTCTTAATTTTGAACTCCTTATACTATAATATTACGCATCTTGGGAGAATAAGAGACGAGAAGTCTAGAACTGCTCTAGCAGGGATGGTCATCCGTTCTCCCATACATACTTGGCGGGCCCGACGGTTTCAGTTCAAGGTGTTAGACGTGATCATTTTCACGTAAATATCCATATGTTTAAAGATCAGCTAACATGTATAAATCGATTGCTTCTACATAATAAAGACTGGTCCGTAAAACTATGACTATTTTAACCTGCAGGCGGCCGGCATTTCAGAATGTCCAAAAGTGATACTTTGAAAAATTTTTCCATACAAAAAGTTTCCTATGGACTAGCAATGTGGGCCGAACTTGAGGTGATGCCGATCGGCATCACCCCGGCCGCCTAGAGATTAAATGGATAGTGGCAAAAGGATACAAAGAGGTTGCCTATAAAATGCTTAGTAAAGTGTAAAGCTCTTTTCAATATAGGTCATAAATTTATATGAATTTTTTAGCATTTAAAAAAATACGCATACAAGCTCTTTTTAATATAGGCTATAAATTTATATGAATTTTCTTGCGTCTAAAAAAAAGACGGACATAAGAAAAAATATTTTGAGTTGTGACGGGCATAATTCACCGTACGAACGCGACAACACAACAGCACATACATTCACATACGCACACACATAAACAAAGCGCGAGCAGCAGAAGCGAGAGGTGAGGCGGCAGGAGCCGCACACGAGCGGCATGTGTACGAATTAGGAAGACACGATTAGGTAAGAGAGAGAGAGAAAGAGATAGCAACAAAGAGAGCGAGAGCGGAAGAGAGACGCACGAAGGACGATGATACCGATGGGAGAGACGAAAGACCGGCACGACAGTCATAATCAGGCCACTGAGACGATCGCTACTTACGGGGGAGAGCGGCGAAGGTACCGAGGGACAAGTACGATCGCCTAGGACGCTACGCCTAGGCGCTGAGAAGAGAAGCGCGCTACTGCACGCGCCGCGGACTTCGCCGTTGTCATCTCTCCTCCCGGTTCGGAGCCACGCTCCAAGAAGCTCTGAGGACCAGCTTTGTCATCGGCCAACCACGCCGGAGATAGAGGCGCGTACGGCCCAACCGACTCCAAGCGAGGCGCATCGCGAGAGCGAGTCGAGCGAGCGGCTACGAGACACAGCAGATCACCCCGTTGCAGCCCAACACGGCGACGCTCCACACGTGTAAGTGCACAACGTTACAACACTGGCTGAAGGTGAGTCGGCAGATACCATAAGCCGACTCATCGATGGGGCGATCTCTCTTTCTCTCGCACCGCGACAATATTTAAATCGCGATCGCAATAGCGCGCAAGTGTAAGCGCGTTACCGACGCGCCTTGCCTCACGTAGAACGCTCTCGTTGCATGATAGCGGCGATACACGTACACGCGTGAAACCAAAGCGAAGCGACGCATAATGCAAAACAGCCCGAGGGGCCATGTAAATTAAGAGGAAATAATAAGCTCACTTATACCTATAAGCTTGCCTTATCTGTGCTGCATGCGACACCCTTTCAAATCTCCCACACCACGCATGCACATATAGCATTCATATCGAGAACAGACCACGACATAAAAAGCTGCCACCCAGGTAAGATCGTAGCAGCAACGGACGCACGCCTCATCGCTGAGCGGCCCGGCAACATTCCGAGCGCGGGTCCCGCTAACGGGTCTCCCGCATTTCCCAGTCCCCCCGACCTGGGGGAGGTACAATGGCGCCCAACTAAACGGATAGTTAACAATTATTAACTAGTCAATTGAAATAAAATCACCCCAAATAATTAAACAAAAGCAAAATAAGGCAAGCGAGCAAACAGAATTACGAGCGATAAAAGACCGCGATTGATAGCATAAAAAAAAAAAAAAAACTTAAGAGAATTAAACAATACAAGGAAAATAGCCGCAATCTAGACAGACGAATAAAGTTATTTAATAAATGAGTTACAAAATTAACGCTATGAATCGCAAAAATCAGTAGAATTAAGGTAAATATAGCGAATTTATAGCAAATGGGCCAAAGCCAAATTCACGAAATAATAAAATAAAACACGCAATCATATTCAGAAAATTATAATACAGTGAAGCGAAAATATTAAATTAGAAAAGATACAGGAAACGACCTGTAAAGTGAACTTGGCTCTCGCACACAAGCTAACACGAAACCAAAACAAGCGATCTGTCGCTCGAATAAACATAGGATTATTCATAATAGAGAGAAACTTAGCAAAATAAGTTTACAATCAAAAATTATACTGCGAAGAAAATCATAGATAATGTGAGATATTGTAATATTTTCCATATTAGAGCTAATGTCTCAATAGAATAATAATAAATTAAGCAGAATCAAAATTTAATAGGTGAAAAAGAAACCAATTATAAAGGCTATTGGGAAAATATATTTTTTTTACGTGTTATCAAAATACAGTAGTACAAAAAAAAAACGATATATATAAGCCAAATTACGTGTTGAAACGCGAATGTTAAATACAGTTAACACCGCGAATAAATCAAACTAGTGAAAAAAAGAGGAAAATATACAAAACAAAATGGTGGAAGAAATAGATAGATTAACGTATATACGCATCGACCAATTTATGGATTCAGTGAATGACGACGAGCTGGAATCAACGTTAGATAAATTATACTTAGATAAATACGGGTCGAAATCACAAAAATTGGCGCGATTAAGGCGGTTAATAAACAATGAAAGTACGGAGGAAAATTACGGGAAAGACGTGAGAATTAGCTCCGACACGGACGAAGCAATAACCGCACAAATAAAAGTCAACCGCGAAATAGCCGTAAACAACTGGATAGCTCAATACGAAGCGCCAGAAAAGGCTTACCCAAAAGACGTGACGTCAAACGTAACATTACGAAGACAAATGGTTAAACAAAACACATCAACATTAAACCAGAACGACCACAATATCCAAAGCTTAGCTAACGAATTAACACACGCGAATAACACGCAAGCGATTGGAACCGCGAAAACAATAAAAATGATTAAAATCGAAATCGGGGGCAGTCAAAAAGTCAAAATTCCTGAACAAGTCGTGCATTATTATGCAACAATAGCCTCAGAAGACGAACAACAAGACCTAATAAACGAAGTTTTATATAATCAAACGGTAGGCTTAATACAGCAACCGCGACCAAGGACAGAAAACAATACCAGAGACGCGGATTAAATTATTATAGAACTAATGAAAATAAATGGAGATCATGGTCGGAAGTAGAAAACGCATTACGAGACAGATACAGAGACGTATTTTACGCGGAAAGACTAGAACAAGAAATAAAAGACCGAAAACAACGCGAGAACGAACCCGTCTTTGAATACATAACAGAATTACAAGCTCTTTACAAATTAATGCGCCCGTATTTATCCACAAACATGGAAATATTCACGAAACAAACGATAGAATTAGGACGCGCATTTGATGCTGGCAAACAAAATGCAAATAAGCGATCGGAACAAAATCAAGCAAGGACCGCATCAGTAGAAGTACCATGGACGAACTAACCAAAATTATAGCACGCGAAATGGGGAAATTAAAAGAATCGATAAAAGGGACAATAAGTAGTCAAATCGCGTCGCAACTAAACAACTCGACGGAAAGTACACAACAACCCCCAACACACACACTGTCAAATAGTAATTACAGAGGGAATAATTTTAATAGCAATTATGGAGGCGGTAGTAGAGGTACATACAGCAGAGGCCGTGGTAATTACCGAGGCGCGAAGAACAACGCGAACGGAATGTACATCACGCAACACCAGCAAGCATAGAACAACAATCCACGAAATTTCAATCGACAATATTACAACACTAATAACACTGCTCCATTATATGCAAATATGCCGCCGCAGAATACACAATACAACGCGCCAAACGCTATACCATACGTACATACCCCACCTCAGAACAATATGCCCCAACCGCCACAAAACACAGAACACAACACACGAGACGAAAACAACTATAACAGAGGCGGATACAGAGGACGTAATTGTCGACCGAATTACCGCGGAAACAACGCGAATTCAAATAATAAATAATAATTAAATAATCAAATAATAATTACGACACACAACAACCGCACGAAAACCAGCCTGCGCAATAACAAAAGAACACCGGATACAGCGCGAACAACAATAATAACCCGGGAAACTCCCCGCCGACGGTGTAAACGGGACCGTCACACCGTCAAATCTCCCACAGGTCTCAAATATCAGCGAAGTGAAAACTAAAAGTTCACATACCCAGCGGAAGATAACCAAAAAAGGGCAACGTAGACTCGAGTTACTTGACGCGTCTAACCTGACGAGTTACCCTAGGTATTAGTTAAAGCTGAAGATCGAACACATCGAGCTCACAGCTCTGGTCGATCCAGGCACCGCGCGAACGATACTAGGCACAAAAGGAGCAGAAATCGTGAATGAATTAAAGGCGAAAGTCACGCCATCCGCGACGACACATGCCGTTGTAGCAAACGGCAAAAGCGTAGCGGTGACAGGCGAGATGATCGTGCCCCTCGAAATCGCGAATATACGAAAACACGTTCGAATAATCGTGATACCGAGCATTCGAACCGATTGCATCCTTGGACTAGATGTCATACGATTATTCGGTATGAAAATAGATGCATAGCGCGACACTTATACACTCGCAGACCTCATGGACGAGAAGGAAATCGCGTTTGATCTTTGGTCGATAGAGGCAGGCAACAAAATCGATGTAGCTAGTTGTGGCCTCAGCCAAATAACAGACGATAAACAAGGGGAAATAAACAAATTAGTAGAGGAATTATTACCGCGAGAAATCACAACGTCTAAATATTTACCGACAACGGATTTAATAGAACACGAAATTAAATTAATATATAGCGCGAGGCCGGTAAAACAAAGATACTATCCAGTATCAGAAAGATTAGAACAGGTAATGCACGCGGAATTAGAAAAATTAAAAGAAGCAGGATTCGTGGAAAAATCACGAAGCCCGTGGAATAGCCCAGTCGTAATGATTAAAAAGCCGAATGGAACGCACAGAATGTGCATTGACTTAAAAGCGGTAAACGCGATATCAGAAAAAGACGCATACCCAACACCGTATATGGACGTCATATTAAACAAACTGAAACGCGCAAAATTCATATCAACAATAGACTTAAAAAACGCGTACCATCAAATAAAATTAAGACCCGAATCGCGACCAATAACCTCATTAACAATACCAGGACGCGGCCACTGGCAATTTACACATTTACCGATGGGATTAAGCGGCGCAGGCGCAACTTTTCAAAGACTGCTAGAAGAAATTATAGAGAACTAGAGCCATACGCATACAATTATTTAGACGATATTGTACTAGCAACCGAAACTTTTGAAGAGCATATGCAATTGCTCAGGAATTTAATCCCTAAAATCAAAAATTCGGGACTAACAATAAATCGCGATAAAAGTAAATTTTGTTGCAACGAAGTAAAATTTTTGAGGTTTAAAGTAAATGAACACGGGTTGATGATCGACCCGGATAAAACAGCGGCGATCACAAATTACCCGAAACCGAAAACACTGCGACAGCTGCGTAGGTTTTTGGGAATGTCCTCCTGGTATAGGAGTTTCATTAAAGATTATGCAAAAATAGCGGATCCTTCAAAATAAATTAACAAAAAAAGATGTAAAATTTGCATGGGGAACCGCGCAAGACAACGCGTTCGAGGTTATTAAAGATTTTATTGCAAAAGCGCCATTACTACACAGGCCCGGTCCCAACGTGGAATTCTGTATTCAAACAGACGCATGCGATACCGGACTCGGCGCGGTAATAACGCAAAATATTAACGAGCAAGAGAGGGTAATCGCGTTCGCGAGCAGGGCATTACATAAAAACGAAATCGTATTTAGTACCACCGAAAAGGAATGCCTCACAATAAAATGGCCAATCGAAAAATTTAGGCCGTATGTAGAAGGTAGCACATTCACTGTAATCACAGACCACAGCGCGTTGAAATGGTTATTTAAGAAGAAGAACCCAGTAGGTAGATTAGGTAGATGGGCTCAGGATTTAATGGCGTATGATTTCAAAGTAATTCACAGAAAAGGCGCGCATAACGTCGTCCTAGACGCCTTATCTAGAATGTACGAGGACGAAGTAGAAATACCAGCGATCACCGCGGTAGAAATTACTCAAACAACTACAGACCCTTGGTACAAAAAGCGCGTATACCAAATAAGAAAATACCCGCCACGATACAAAGACTGGAAAATAATGAACGGAAAAATATACAGACTGCGTACAGACGAAGACGTAAATCCAATTATGGACGATCTAGACGCATGGAAATTAGTTGTACCGCGCAAAAACCGTGAACAAATATTAAATGGAGTGCATAACGAGCCAACCGCGGGACACCCCGGAATCGAAAAAACATATAAACGCGCAGCACAAATTTATTACTGGCCCGGGATGTACAAAACAATCGCAGAATACGTTCGGAAATGTGAAAGGTGTCAAAGGTGCAAATCTGACCAACGTGGAAAAATCGGATTAATGGGAACAAGAGAAATTGACGCGCCGTGGAAAGTGGTATCCGCAGATTTAATAAGTCCATTCCCAACGAGCAAAGCAGGATTCAAATATGTAATCGTGTTCGAAGATTTATTTTCCAAATATATCACATTTATGCCACTCAAAAATAGAAAAGCGGAAATAATCACAATGCACTTAAAAAATTTATGCATAAACTTCGGTACACCGGAAGTATTTGTGTCCGACAACGCAAAAGAATTTATAAGTAAAACATTACAGACCTTTTTAAAAGAAAGCGCGATCAGACACGAATTAACTCCAGTATACCATCCGCAAAGCAACCCAGTAGAGCGTGTAAACCGTGATTTAAAAACAAAAATTACAGCATACGTCGAATTTTTATTATACGGGAGAGAATTAAGACAACCAAAGTACCTGGAAGCGTGAAGTACAAAATAAAGACGAAGCAGAAAACCTAAAAACCGAAAAATTCACGACGCAAATAGAATCAGAAAATGAAACTGAAGGAGACAAAATTAAACACCAAACGCGAATGATAACGCGGAAAAGAAAAGAAAAAGAACAGGCTGAACCGCGAAGTTTAAAGTTCAACGTGAGCGTAGAAAATACGAATAATTGGGCGAAAAGAATGCAAAAAGTAAAACACGTATATGACGATACGCTAACAAAAATAGATAAAGCGAAACAAAAATATGAAATTAATTACAATAAGGAAAAACGTGAAGAACAATTTAAAGAAGGAGATATAATATGGAAAATAGATAGAGAACTATCAAGCGTGGATAAAGACATCAGCGCAAAACTAAATATGCGATACAACGGCCCATTTGTAATAGCGCGGCAAGTAGGAAACGACATGTACACTGTGAAAAAGAACGGCAAACTAATTAAGAGCGTATTCCATGCCAACGACTTCAAGCGGTGCAGTGAAAATATTTCCGAAAAACAAGAAGACGATAAAACTGTACCCGAGGAAAAAATAAAAATAAAAAGAAAGCCAGGGCGGCCGAAGAAAACTATATCGAAAGCGAGCGAAGAAACAGAGAGCGCAGTTACGAACAACGCACAAGAAACACAGCAGACCGCGAAAGAAAATCATCAGAGAGCAGCGAGAAAAGCAATCAGCGCCACCCATAACCCCCTCCCCACCTGACAGAGCGCCGAGGATCGGCAGTCAATAACATCATATCCAATTAGGACCCGACAGGCAGTGACACGCGCACGCACAGCTCACGCGCCCGTGAAAGAAGCAGAGCAAAAACAATGCAACAAGCAACGCCTAGATCACGCGAATTAAAGCGAACAGTGATTGTGAGGTGCAACGTGGTGGACGCGGAAACGCAGACAGTGCCCACCGCGATCAGCACACAGTGAAAAGGGAGTTCGAGACATCGAGAAGGGGACACAAACAATTCGCAAACAGCTACCAGAAAGTGAGGAAGCACGCCGAAAAGAAATAAAGCGAAGAGAAGAAGAGGCCAGAGTGAAACAACAATACAGGGAAGAATACAGAAAAGAAATAAAACAAGAATACGAGGATCAATGGGAAGCAGTGCGCGACAAATGAATAAAGAGAGCGATGCTAAACACGGCTCAGGCAGAGATAGCACAACAACACCGCGAAGAGGAAGAAGACGCATTAGAATTCGCAAAACGAATAGGAGAGTATGAAAGACAGTACAAAGAAAAAGGAAGAGAGAGAGAGTTACCCATACAACACGAATTTCAAAACATCAAACCAACAATAGTAGAAGAGGTCAAGAGACAATTACGCGAAGAAAAGAAATGGACCAAATGGAGAAAAGATCATGTCGAACAACTGATAAGAGACGCAAAATATTATGAAGAATGCGACGGCTGGGAAAAACAAAGACGCATAAGAACCAAGGCGACTGCAAGTGCCAAAGTGAAAGAAGCGCAAGCACAGCGGACACTGCAACCAGAAACAACCGCGGAGACAATATGAGGTACGTCGCACAAATTGCAAAATATGAATATAATCTATACAATAATAGAGGAAAATGATAAAACGACACGCCGGCCCGACAATAACAAAGCGGAGGAAGACGCGCATAACGAGAAAACATCAAGTCCGGAATCGAGCACAGAGCGACCGCAGATCAACAAAGGAGAAAGGGAGAAGGTCAGCACAAGTACGACATACTCGGCCGCAACGGCGCCGACGAACGCTGTCATAGAAAATGCAGCAGCCACCAACACTCAAGACAATCAAAACAACACCAAAATCTGCACATCAGTGTCAGAGGCGACAAAACTACTGGTCCAACGATGGAAAGAAGAAGAACGACGGCGCGAACTAAACAACTATTTCGAATTGAGACGAATAGAACAAAAACAGTGGTCCATAGACAAAATGCTGTTGACCGGCACCTGGGAACCACGAGACAACAAGCAATGTCGGAGGTTGGAGGAACTCCGAAGATGGGCACAACATAAAGATGAAAAGGACGAATAAGTGAACAGAAAAAAATCGCGAAACAAACATCACGCAACTTAAAAAAAAAAAAAAAGAAGCGAAAAGTGAAGTTACATAAACAATGAATAAATAATAAAGAATCAAGAATCAAAATAACAAAATAAGATATCAGTTAAGTAAAATCGCAATGCCATTTTGTAAAATGTTAACTTGGCAACAACAAAAATGTAAACAAAACGAATAAAGCATAACAGATGCGAATCAACACATATAATTTATAAGGAAAAGAGAGAGAAAGAAAGGTCAACAGTACCTGATTAAAACCAAACCAAAATATTGAAATAATTAGAACTAGTATTATTGTTAATAATACGTTAGCGGGTCCTGCATTTTGTCGACGCGGAAATCAGACTATTATCACTCCGACCTGGGGGAGGTACTCTAGTAGCCCGGTCCAATTACCACGTCATAGAGTAATAAAAGTTAATCATGATTATGCACACAGTTCATGTAGAATTGTTGTACTTAAACGCAACCAATTAATTTAAACGAGCTCTGGACTGTCCAAATTTTTTCCTCCCTAGGTGCGTAATATACCATATAGTAGACACATGTAAACATGTTAATGACTTTATGTAAAAATGTAGTATTCTACATTTATGGAAATAGTCCACCTGTAAACTGCAAACCGTCGGGTCCGCCAAGTATGTATGGGAGAACGGATGACCATCCCCGCTAGAGCAGTTCTAGACTTCTCTTCTCTTATTCTCCCAAGATGTGTAATATTATAGTATAAGGAGTTCAAAATTAAGAAAGAATAAGGAAAAATAGGGATGTTAACTATGTAACATTGTTTTGTAAAGGGTCCACAATATGATTGCAAGAAAAAGGTTTTATGGAGATAGATTCCGCTCACGACGACGAAAAATAATGTTTGTACGATGCGTATGTAAGATTTTACACTCTTATCTGATAACACATCCCTGAAACCAACTTCGCTAGCTCTCGAGCTCATTATTACGTGGACGTAAAATGTAATTTTACACCCGAGGTGTGAAAATTTCTATTATGTCAGTCAATTTAACTTACGGATACTTGACTACAAAATATTGATTTCAGTACTTTCTTGTGTTTAATTTGTATAAAATGACGAAGAAATTTGAATACGTTTCTGAGAACAGTCATATAGTTATTTCGGAGAGTTGTTTGCATTACTTGACTATCGATAATTGATTTCATAACTTTCGATTTTTTAATTTGCAGTGAACAATGTGAATGTGCTTACATTCAATTTGTTGAGCATATATTGGCTCGAAGAAGTAAAAGAATTTTTCGCTAATATTTATATGATTTCTTTTATAAAAACCTTAAATATTATTATTTCATAGATTATACGGAAAAAACTGGTACTTGCCTTATTTCATACTTTCGTAGAAAGTTTTATTAACAATACTATTTGTTTTACTGATTGTTTAAAAAAAATATCGATTAAAGTTCTTGGTACAGAGTTTTACACATATTGAGGGAGAGGGTGAGGGAAAGAGTAGGAGAGATGAAGAGAGCAAAAGAGAGAGAGCAAGAGAGAGAGAGAGGGGGGGGGGGGAGAGAGAGAGAGAGCGAGAGCGAGAGCGAGAGAGAGAGAGAGAGAGAGGGGGGGGAGGGGGGAGAGGGAGAGGGAGAGGGAGAGGGGGGGGGGGGAGAGGGGGGGGGAGAGGGAGGGAGGGGGGGGGAGGATTGACTAAATTTTTTCTTTCTTCATTCTTCCATAAAATTATAGTTTTCTCTTCATTCTTTCACAAATTATTTCTATAGCCCAAATATAAACTTCGAAGTTAATCTGGAAAAAATGCACAGGAAGTATCTAGTTTTTTACAGCTTTATCTTTTATTTTTTTTTTATATCGTCGCCTCCGAATAGAAAGGCGTTATCTGGGAATCCGCTCGTAAAAGGCGTTATCTCGGAGCCCGCTCGTAGAAGGCGTTATCTCGTCAGTAACTTCACGTAGCTTTTCACACAATCGACCAATTTTAACCAGATAACGCCTTCTACGAGCGGGCTCCGAGTTAACGCCTTCCACGAGCGGGCTCCGAGTTAACGCATTTTACGAGCGGATTCCCAGATAACGCCTTTCTATTCGGAGGCGACGATATATAGTCATCGAATAATATAATACTGATCTAATGTATATTATTTCATCATTCACATGTAGACGTAATAGAAGTTACTATTAAATTACAAATAATAATTATTTTCCTTTTTACAAACGTCCCGGAATATTTAGTTTGTAAGGCGATTGAAAAAAGATGGACCCAGCTACATATAATATTAACATGAGTTACACTGAATTTTTAAAAGTTATAAAGTTTATTTTAAATGATAATTATTTTCAATATAATAGTAAATTCTATAAACTAATTCTATAAAGAAGTAAAAGACTTTTTCGAAGTACTTATAAATGTAGTCATCTTGATCTACTTTTTTTGAGGTTGCATAAAACTCAGAGTAAAATTTTCGCACATTACCTAATGTAAGATCGCGGCACTTAAATGGAGATCCAGCTGGGTGAATACATTTTGGCAACTGTGGGGAAAATACAGCAGAATATCTATGAAACTATGCAGAATGGTTGATCATTGCATGTATAAATGCTCATTACTTTGCCCTTTTGGCTTCTTCTTTTTTCCAGGAACTGATATTTTTCATTCGCTTTCTTCCATTTCCTACAGTCACTTCCGCAACTTCTATATCACCCACCTTCAAGCTACCGCATATTACGAGCGACTGAGGCAAGTCGCTTAGAGAGTCTTACCTTTGGTATGTTAAGCAAACGACGTTTGTTATTATTTACCTACAGACCTACAGCGAGTAATTCGGAAAATATTTTCACAATTATTAGCTTGTTTCATTTAGTTGTATTTACTAGTTTCAATTTTTCATGTATGCTATTAATTTCTGATGTACATATCGACGCCCCGTACGAAAAGTAGCACCATTCAGCCGCTGACGAAAACTAGCACCGTTCGATGCTTCCAGTGAAGAGTAGCACGGTTCAGAATCCCTTAACGAAAAGTAGGACCACTCGCGGAACGCTGGCGAAGACTAGCATCACTCGCGGACCGCTGACGAAAATTAGCACCACTCGCGGATCGCTGGCGAAGACTAGCAGCACTCGCCGACCGCTGACGAAAAGTAGCACCACTCGCGGAGCACTGGCGAATACTAACACCACTGGTCGACCGATTGACGAAAAATAGCACTACTCGCTGAGCGCTGACGAGGTGTAACACAACTAGAGTAACACTATCAGCAAAGCACTGATTAAATAAATAGTAATTTGTGCAATTAAGTGT
>JAPYZO010013452.1:0-10758 GCA_030522905.1 Torymus flavipes
TCTCTCTCTCTCTCTCTCTCTCTCTCTCTCTCTCTCTCTCTCTCTCTCTCTCTCTCTCTCTCTCTCTCTCTCTCTCTCTCTCTCTCTCTCTCTCGCTGGTAGTTCTCCGAAGTAGAGCGGCGACGGCACGCAATAGAAGCCAGTGGTCGAGCCTTTATGCCCGACTTAGGTAGGAAAGCCGCAGTGGAACCGGCGACAATTTACCGCGACGTCGCGCTCGACAAATTAATTCTCGCCACGCAGATACCCCTCTCGCCCTCTCTTCCTGCTTCCCTCCCCTGGCCAACACCTTGTAAACCCCGAGATGATTAAGTGCCTTGCGTGTAATTTACAGCAAGCGTGTCGAAGATGGGAGAAAAAGAGCTGACGTCCGACGGCCCTTACGCAACGGGTCTGGGTTTTTTTTCCCGGTAAGACAAGTGGTTTCCCGCTGTCGCACCGAGAGAATCGGATAAGCACGAGCGTGATTTCGAAATTAATATGCTCCTTCTCGCTTGCATACATATTTCGGTATAATAAGCAGACGATATCGATCGGTTGAATACTTGTAATAATGGGCTCTCTTTCGCCGACTGTCATCTCCAATCGTGTTACATTGTGCGACATAAATATAATTTTACATCGAATTACGTGAGCAGATATCTTATTCGGTTAAGAGAAAAAATTACCCGCCTCGTCTACGGGTGACACGAGCACAAATCTGCTGATAAATCGTAACGCCCGACTCGATGAATCTGCGCTCGATTCCGAGATTTTCTTGTTTACTCATACCGGTATAAAAATATTTTACTCTGAGACTCGGGGTATTGAGCAAAAAGGACGGGTGAGGACAGAAAAAGGACTTCATCTCCAGGGTCGCGTTGTGTAGCGCTTCGCGTCCAAGCCCTATGTATACGCGCGCGCGGAGTGCGAGAGAAGCAGCAAAGAAACTTGAAAAATACGAAAGCCAAGAGTGGAACGCTGGCTGGCTGGCTGGCTAGCGCGAGAGCGCGCACCTATAGACCCGCTCAAACTGGAAAACTTCCTGCGCGTGAGCTTTTCAAGTCGCTCCCAGTGTAAGGGGGGAAATTCTATAGCTGGTTGTCGCATTGTAAAAACATGACTGGCCGTCAGGGTTAAGCTCCTTTTCTTAAAGCGGCTGAAAAGATAAAGATTTCTCGGGCGGTGGCGGCGCGCGGACCGGCTTCCTTTACTTCAACTGTGCGCGCGCGCGCGGCCCTGCCTATATATATAGTCAATACAATGTCGTGCCGGGGGGGGGGCGCACGCTTTGCGTAAACGGAACCTTAAAACTTCTGACTTCTCGCGAGACGCTTGAGATAAAGGTCTCGGCAACTCGATTTTCCGCGCGAGACGGGATACACATGCCGTGCGTGTGCCACGGTAATCTTGAGCTAACAATGCGCGGAATTCTACGGGGTGCGGGTTAACATTTTGTAAGCCTTTGGAGGAACGCGGGATTTCGACGTTTCAACATAATTCCAAAAATGGTCACGATGACGTTATCGTCCGCCAAGTACATTTCTTTATATTTATTTTGAAGCGTTTCATAAAATAAAGGGTCAGAGTGAAATAACTCCACTCATGGAATCAGAGAAGTATGAAACTTAAGAATTCGAAAAATACATTCCAGCAACACGCAAGTTTGTATACGTATGTACGTAACGGGTACGTCGCAAGTATTCGCGTCAGCGTTCAACTTTCAGAAACAATAAATTTTATTTCGCTGTATAACCTGACCATACTATAAAATTTGAAAATTACTTCCGGATCGATTTGTATACATTCTGCCTTTATTGCGCACAGTGGTGATGATCATCATAAACTAATGATGACACTAAATATCAATAACTCGTTACTCTTTTACGCCTAATGTCCTGTATCTAACTAATTGGCTCGAGTTTTTGTCAATTCAAATTACGTCGAACTCCCAATTCGCTGCTGATCTATCATTCCTATATGTATACCACATTTTCACAGTAACCACTCGACAATGAAGATAGCCGTGACATTGAACTTAATTTCCCCCCTGAATGAATAAACACGCGCCTTTTAAGCGCGCTCTCACAGTACGTCCGTGTCCATTATTGAAAATCGCGTTGAAACGGCGGTCGATTGAAATTAGAGTCGCTCTTGGAGCTCCGCAGCCCGCTATGGCTCGGTCGCGAGCGCGCCCTGAAAATTAATCGTTTTATTAGCCGTAAACAGAGGCAGCCAATGGCGACGAAGACTGGGCTAGAGTAGAGGGCTCTTCTCGTTAACGCGCCACGGCATCGCTGCGGCCGGCATTGATCGCCGCGGGGCCGGCAGCGCGTCGGTATTTTCTTTGTCGATTAAACTTAGCCGGCAAATCTGGGCCGCTATCATCGCTGCCGTCCGAAGATTTTACGACGATTGTTCGTCATAACGAAGTTTCGCGCGAATGAGGGAGGGGAGAGGGGCCCGACAGGATCCTCGCGAGTCGACGAATGGCTCGCGAGCTTTCAGATCCCATGAGTCAGGAGATGGAGGATGCATCGTAAAAGGATGAATAAGAAACCATTTAGGTGGCGCGCGAAGGCTGCACGAGTTTCTCCGGATAGACGCGCGAGGCTCTCTCACATGCTCTTAGGTTATGACTATATATTGCATTGTAATTGTTGTTGTTATGTTGGTGGATAGTGGAGTTGGATTCTCGTCGTGTTCAAAATGAAAAAGCAATCGATTTATTTATGTAACAATATTATCTACAGTTGATTGATAAGCAATTATTAACAATAAGGTCTCAAATAATGCATGTATAGAATTGTTAATATTATTAATCAGTTTTTTGATCGAGCGAAATGGCATAATCCCAATTTCTTTTTTCGTGCTTTTAAACTTACTTTATTGATACGATAGTTTGTTCATATTTCAATTTTAATATTTTTAATAATGATTTTATAACAAGTTCTTATCATTATTTTCCCCTAAATGAATATCGGATTTTAATTTTAAACAGTAAACCGAATTGCCAATATGAAAATTAACTGTTTCTTTGGAAATCATAATATGGATGTAACAAGTCCAAAATTATAAATAAATGCAAGAATTGAAGTCGATATTTCATATCGAAAACTTAATGCATTGTTTGAAATGCATACTTGCATCGTTCAGCGTCAGATGTTAATGTAATTGACATCACGTGCAATGTTCAGCATTTATCGCATTTCCGTCATTCACTGGTGCAATCACCTTCTAACCGCAGGAATAAATCGCTAATACAGAATTTCCCCAAAGTCAATTTTCTGGAAAATAATTAAAACGGCTGTATTGGTGGAAAATCATTTAAGGTTATAGGTATAATATTATGTATACTCATAAATATACAAATTTTTACGATGCTTACTTCACAAGTTATAATTTGAAAAACAAATTAGTATAGAAAAGGGTTCTTGAAGTAACAAAAAAAATTTTTTTCAAAGAAATTTGAATATTGTTAAAGAAGATATCGCTAATTGAAAAAAAAATCAGCAAAATCAATAAATCTTTTTTCATTTTTCATCCGATTTTAATTTGCAAGATCCCATTTTGTTTCTTGTACAATTTCAGGTGATGTTACCGATATGAGAATAGAAAAAATTTTAAAACCCGAAAAAATACAACTATTTGTTTACCTCAACTCTCTAAAAAACATACATGAACCTATAAACAAGTGGATGTACCTATCTTTGCAAGTTTCGAAAATATTTCAATTTTCAGATCAGTAACATCACCTGAAATTGTTCAAGGAACAAAATAAGACCTTATAAGTTAAAATCGGATGAAAAATGAAAAAGATTTATTGGTTTTGTTGATTTTTTTTTCCATTGGCGATATCTTCTTTAACAATATTAGAATTTCTTTGAAAAAATTTTTTTGTCACTTCAAAAACCCTTTTATTATACTATATTGTTTCTTAAATTATAACATGTGAAGTAAGCATCGTGAAAAATATATAAATATATGTAACGCCGGAGCCACGCCTTAAAAAAAGCAACTGAAATCCTTATTGTAAAAATAAACGAACCCATATCATTATAAGCTACTCTTGACCTAACAAAATAGTTCACACCGATAAAAAATTATGCATCCTTGATGAATATTCAATATTTTTGGCTCGAGAAAAGTGACGATTAATTTACAACGAGAAAGTTGTCGGGAAACCCTTACGCTGCAAGTAATTCCGTTCTCCCATTTCTTTCCGATTTGAATAGAGCTGCCAGACTAAATACCTCTTGTACTCCTTGAAACGCCGCGAACATGTTAACCTTTCTCTCTTCCTTTCTTTCGCCCTCTCTTCAGACGGCTTCGCACTCAGCCTGACTGTCATATTTACAAGTGTAATGTCAATAGACCAATTCAAAATACAAACAACACTTCGCGACAACTTCATTGCATAATTGCGCATGCTTAGAGCCTGCGTGACGATATCCGCTTATCAGTGACACGTCTACTCGAAGGAGAAACTTACTTTCGCAGTTTTTTATTAAAAGTGTGGCAATCGACTTGAAGTCATCACTAGATACAGATACACAGTGCAGGCAGAATGTCTTTGCATTCGCAAGTGCGTGCGGATTAGAGTATAAAGTCTCAGGAGCAGAATCGAAGGGGGAAAGGGATAAGGCAGAAGAGAGAGAGAGAGAGAGAGAGAGAGAGAGAGAGAGATTTGAAAAGGCCTTTATCTCCTTATTTATTATTTAAAACATGCTATTCTAGAACTTATAACGTAAGAAAAGCCTAGAGAAACCTGCTTTCTCCGGGCATGTACAGCGGCCCGACATACCATCGGTGTGACGTCTCGTCCTTTTTCTCTCTATCTCTGTTTTTATCCCCCCTCTCCCTCTCGCTCTCTCTCCCTCTCGCTTGCTCTCTCTCTACCCCTGTCTTTGTAGTGCTGTCGCTGGTCTGGATCTCCTTTGTCTCGCGGTTTACCAACACAAGGACACCGGTGAGTTTAGAGATCCGCGCGGTGCAGCCGACCTTTGATGCTGGCGTGCGCTCGATAGCGCTGACTTTGAGGCTCTTAAATAAATTATCATCGACCGAGCCGAACGGCTCGGAAAACTAAAACAAACAGAAACTCGGCTATAGTAATATATACGACATGGGTGCAAAAAAAGTGCGCTTGATTCCTTTGTTGCTTAAGGGATGCTTCCTTTGTATTTTGTTTATTTGGCGTCCTTGTATGTAAGGTGGACCATACGAAGTCAGACGCAATGTATAGTTGGGCCCCCAGTGATTAAAATATTGAATGGTAACTCATTTCATTTTTTACTATAAAAATTACAAAGAACGATAAAATAAATTTATTATAAATAAATTTTTTTAAATTTAAATTTTTATAAAATTTTTTTAATTGGACACTTATATCGTTCTGAACATTGACTAATCGGAAACTAGAGCTCCAAGATTAACTTCGACTTTTAAACGCTTTCTCATAATCGACAAATTTTCCTGACAAAGTTCCAAAGAATAACTTTGATTAAGACAAACAGTAATTTTCCGTACGTAATCAGGAAATTCTGCAGATAGCCAGATTTTCTTCAAACTAATAATTGTAACGTATCTCCGACAGTTTTGCGAAAATTCTGAAATTATAAAATAGAATATGGATTGATTTTAATTACATAATTCTTTGTTCGTGTGAGATATAAAATATTAAAATAATATTTTTAAGATTATTAATTTCGTTTTTACGATAAATTTAACACCTTTTTTAAATTCAATTTTCTCAAATTTATTATTAATATAATATGTTTTTAAGATGATGTTAAAATAATTTTTAATTTTACCTGATTGAAAAATTTTGATAGGAATAAGTGATGAATTTAATATACTTTTGGTGAAAAAGTCGGTTCCAGTTATAAGACGAATAAGAGATATACGTATAGACATTTATTTAATAATATTTAATATATTTACATGAGTATCTCGAAGAATTATACCCTATTTTCGAATATATTTTATACAATTCATTTTACAATACGTTATACTTCATTTACAATATTAACAATATTCTTATATAATTTTACATTTACTTTTTTTTTCAATTTTTCAATTCTTTGTACTAATGAATGTATCTTCATAGTCTTTTGATATCTTGTACTTATTGTTGGAGGCACCAGCACCTCTTCTGTAAAATAAAACAGTATTATATTAGTTTTCTATGTTAAATAACCCTTTGTAATTTATATTTATGTAATATTTCTTTTGGTATCATCAATTAAAATTTGAAATTCAATTGATAATCTTTCTCTTAATGGGAATTGAAAATTAATTAAAAATTAAGAGTTAACGCAGACGTTATGATTGTTTTAAAAATGTTATCGATTAAGATTAATTAATTATTTTAACAATTTTTACACTCGGTAGTATCACAATAAGAATACATAAATGTATAAAATACCTATATGCAAGCCTAGTAGAATTTGATTTTATTCATTTTGAGGTTGGTTTCATATTTTTAATGTCCAACTCTTTGTTCAAAATTTCTTATATTAACAGAACCAAAATTTTTTATATCAAAAAAAGAAATTGTACGCAATTTAAGGACCTTTAAAAACAATTGCTTATATTACGTAATACTTACTGTAACATATTTAAAAATAAAAAAAAAACACAAAACGTTCGAAACGAAAAGAATAATAAGCTTTGTCAAATGAAAATCCGTCAATTGGTTCAAAAGTTATAGCCAGAACACACACACACACACACACACGCACACACACACACACACGAACATTTTTTTGCTCAAAAACGACGGATTTTTGTGCCAAAAGTCTTAAAACATGTTTTTAAATATTATTTGTTTCAAAAATATTTTTCACCATTACAAAGCTTCCTCTTTGAGGAAGCAACACAATTCTTTTAAATCTCTATTTTATAGATACGTATACATTTAATTAATAGTATTGAAAATATCGTGTCATTAATTTAGAAATTCATGAATTATTAGTTAATCACTTACTTTATTAATAATTCATCGGTAGAGGAAATTAGTTACTATAGTTCAGTGCTGAATCTGCAAATGAATAATTCAATATAATATATATTAAAAATCAACTAATTAGTAAAATCATTAACAATAACTAATAATAATCGAGAAATAAGCAACGGTAAATAAACTATACCAATACAGCAGTATCTACCGTGCTAAACTTCGAGAACCCAGAGAAGAAAATAAGGTATTCAAAACACGAAGCAAGCGTTCAGAACCTGTATAAAAATCAATACAATGGCATTTCGCGGGAGTATTAAGCGATAATTCGAAAATCGGATTACCCGTGACGATATAAATTTTTTCCCTCCTCGCCAGAAAACTTAGTGTTTTACTTCTCCTGCACTGTATATAGCCCTGTATATCGCTCGCGGCAGGGTGACTTTTAAACTGAGCCGCTGGCTGCAGCTACTGCTGCGCTCGCGCGCACGCGGCAAGAATAAAGCTCAAAAGGAAAAGACCTTAAGCTATCCCCGCGCGCAGTGTATGGACGATCCATAGTTCATCAACTTTCCGATCGGCGGCCGCCGCCGCCCTGCGCGGATTTTCCGGATTCCACGCCCGCGCGCTCCCTCGAAAAACTTTCGGGCAACTCTGCACGAAGCTGCCAGGCCATCGAGTTGCCCCTTGGCTTCCTCGGCTTCTTATATAGCGAAGCAATCGCGCGTGTTTAACCGTCGGGAATTAACGCAGATCGCATAGAGCCAGACGTACTGCCGGAGCGGCGATATAAAATTGCGTGGGATCGTGCGGAGTGGGAACGAGCTGGTAACGACTGAGGAATGCTGTGAATTGGCCCATCCTTCGGCATTATTGTATGTTGCGGTCAAAAGCTTAACGCGCTTAACAGAAATTGCGAATAGGTAGAAAGTATGGTGGCGAAGAAAATTGTCTGCTTGGTGGTGACGAATTTATCGTAGATTATTTGAAAAAAAATTGTCTTCAAAGTTAAATGTAATGTTATAAGTCATGCTTGTAGCGAATAAAGAAATATCTATTTTATTAATTTATGGGTATAACATTTTGATGAATCGAATCGTTCGTGCAAAATCAATCTGATAATATTTTTCTGTGTATGATGAGTGATATATCATTCATCATCAATAAGTGAAATTTCACATCCCTACAGTATTCAAGCTATGAAAATTTCTAAATCAAAAGAAAGATCAATTCGTTTTCGATCAAAAAAATGTTGTATGTAACATTCATTTCTCAGTTAATCGTTGCCTCATTAAAAAATAATTATTTTTGAAAAAAGTTTAAACTATCAAGAAATAGCTTGTACAAATGATTAAAAATGTATACAATGAATGAAATAAATAAAGAAGGGCTGCATCTATTAATAACGTCACGGAAAGCTGTTCCTAATTGGAGCGACCGAATATAACCTAGAAAAAGAGCAGCTGAAGAGGACGAGCGTAACATAAGGATATGCAGTGAGAGAGAGAGGGGAGGGAGAGAGAGGAATGGAGAGAGAGAAAAGCAATACAAAAATGATATCAAAAAATGAAAAAATTGTCGGAAAAATGCCATAAAGAATGAAAAAGAGTAAGAGAGGTGAACGACAGACCAAGCTCCCGAGCGCATCTATTCGATGGCTTAATAGAGCGATTTAATTAAACGAGCAGTTCGCAAGGAGGGCAGAGTGAGAGAGAGAGAGAGAGAGAGAGAGAGAGAGAGAGCTTGCAAT
This sequence comes from Torymus flavipes, assembly GCA_030522905.1. Lineage (NCBI taxonomy): Eukaryota > Metazoa > Arthropoda > Insecta > Hymenoptera > Torymidae > Torymus > Torymus flavipes. Next base: position 8,688 of record JAPYZO010013452.1, read on the forward strand.
TAGAGCGCAACGACGGGAAAGCACTTGGTGAATCCTTAGTGCTGCCCCCTCCACTCTTCCTCTCTTCCCTTGGCCCACCTCTCTTTCCTTATTATGGATTTCCAATTTTTAATCTGGTGATTCACGAATAATTTGCGAGTTGCGTTCTGAAGGTTAGGTGGACCTTTTATTTTAAGTAATAATCGATTACTGGTACCTTCATCTTTTTCTTCATGAGTTATTGATCTTATTTTTCATCTCATTTACAACGCACGCGCGCGATTTCTTCGTTTATACCCGCCGGGAGCCATCGAGGAAATGCCCGGGATATTTTCCTTAAAAAGTCTTGTTGGAAAATAAATCCTGCAGAGCGAATGAACTTTTGTACATTTTTCATTTTACTTTGAGTAATAATTATTTTGTTTCTTCTCTCTCTCTCTTTCTCTCTCTCTCTCTCTCTCTCCCTCTCTCTCTCTCCCTCACTTCTCACACACACACATCCTTTTAATGTATAGGAAGGCTTCTTCGCTCTCTTCGTTTGCTATAAAATCCACCATACCAAAAACTGACTATTTTATAAATTTTACTTTTTTAATATAACCTATTAGAGAAAGACGTGGAAGCCAATGATTAAAGCGTGCTCGCAAAACGAAGAAAGGCAGGGTAAATCCGTAACCCTAAAAAAAAGACGTACAAACCATAAAAAGGAGAAATTAAACCGGTGACGCATAAAGAAAGCAGCAAGGATGAAGAGAAGACGAGGAAGAGGAAAGCAAGCAAAGGTCCGAGTGAAATTGATATCCGGGAATTAAAAGCCCTTGAATTTTCGTGAGATGAAGGACGAGAGAGAGGGAGAGAGAGAGGAAAAGCTCGCGTTATATGGAAGCTTTGAGGTCTGGATAGAAAAAGTCACACGCTGTGTGCAAGAGACGCGCGCGTATTTATACGCCGTTGGAAGAGGACTCTTTCCCTCAAAATTCATATCTTAGAATCGCGTTGCGACAAATTTCTTCTCTAAACCCAAACATCGCAGCGCAATGCCGGTATTTATATAAAGAGCGCGAGTAGAGGCACCCTCTCTGTCACTCTTCGCTCGACTCATTACTCTGACTCTCAAAACGCCGGCAGAAATGAAAATTTCTGGTAAATAAACGCGCTCGCAACCTATTTCGTGAGACGGAGCTGTTTCGCGGTAGATTACTGGATGCGAAGTGTTCGAAACTCGCGCTTGCTCTAGCTACATTAGAATTGTGCGGGCTGTGTGTTGCGCTTGCGCGATTAGCCGGTTTCGTGCGCACGCGCGCACACGTGTGTGTGTGTTTATGTGTGTGTGGGTGTGGGTGTGTGTGTATGTGTGTATGTACACACACGTAGAAGGGGAAGGAGAGTTTGGAGGAAGACGATATAGGAAGAGCACGGCGGGATGTCTCGAAACAAACTTTGTCTGCTGTTTGCTACAAGAATGATAATACAGCGATCGTCGTGGAATCGTCTTCTCCGTCTCCTTACTGATGAAGAGATTCCTCTTACCGCAGACACCGCAGACCAAATGGCAGACGAAAGTCCACTTGAACATAGGTAGAGGAGAGGATCGCTCGCGCGTAAAAATAGGCTTTTAAAAGCGCTACAATACATAACAGACATAGTTGTAGTCATACAAAAAGAGAGTGAAAGAGAGAAAGAGAGAGAGAGAGAGAAAGAGAGAGAGAGAGAGAGAGAGAGAGAGAGGAGAGAGGGCATAATGCTTTAACTGGGCGCAAACGTCGAATGTAATTTTTTACAATATCTATTGGAGGAATCTTTTATTGCCATTGAATGTTTCAGATGTTATGAATGAAAGATTGAATGCCAATTCTTCTCTAAAGTTCGTTAATGCTCTTGGAGTCGAAGAAACTTTAATTTTTTTTTAAATGCTGAAACCGATTAATATTACTAAAAAAAAACAAGATTTCGTGGTAGTCGATTTCCGTTTTCTACTGTCTAGACTTTCGTACAAATAAAATAAAACAAAATATATACTGTAGTTTAATAAAATAAAGATCATAAATATAAAAAAATGTTTTAAAAATTAATAGAATTGTGGATATGTAAA